>CAAKHC010019146.1:0-13402 GCA_901007825.1 Macroramphosus scolopax | reverse complement strand
GGTCTTTACTTTCCACCTCGACCGGTGAGGTGCAAACTTGAGTACCTGACCCAAGATAGATAGATAGATAGATAGATAGATAGATAGATAGATAGATAGATAGATAGATAGATAGATAGATAGATAGATAGATGTTCTGTAACCCATGACTACATTCATCACATATTTTCGGGATAAAAGATATTTTGAGTCTGAATACAAATGATATTTTTACGTATGTAGGTAGTTCCTGCGCTGCATAATGTTACTGTTTCATGGAACTGTCGCTCTTGGCTTTTATATTGTCGTAATTTTACTTACAGGTCACATGTCATGCTTTTCTTCAAACAAAAAACAAAAAGGGAATTTGCAAAAATATAATTTCAACGTGTCTTTTATTTAATTTATTTCCTGTTTTCATCTTTTTTGGTGCTGACGGACAAAAATAAAAAACTAAAGGCTGTTGTTTCTTCTGTTTTTTCATTTCGAAAGTAAAAAACGGAGTTTACTTTAGTACCCTGACCTGAATGAAGGTTGACCATGACTTTACTTACGTAACAATATAAACAATTGTCAAACATTAACTTCTATTCACACTATAACTACTCCTGACTTATTTACACTATTAAACTATTTACAGAAATATATTCTAATGTTAAGACAAGCAATGGTATAGTTCAAGTAGCTGCAGCAGACGATCTCAGAGTTGTTTAACAGAGATGCAGAGAGGTACAATAAAAAGTCAGATTATATCTATATCCTCAGATTAGATTAGTCTTCTGTCATGGACTCACGCTGAGCCGAACATTCACATACGGTATATATATATATATATATATACCACCACACACATCACAAAGGTGACATACATAAACACACACTCCCTGATGTTGCTAAAGTTCTCAGGTTGAGTTTCACTATGTTTCCCAGAAGAGCAAACTGCATTTGCTGATGAAGTAAATAATTCCAAGGTTAAGCAATAATTGTTCAAGCGCATGCCTCACTCATCCGTTGGCTCCTGACTCTCACATCAGCAGTGATCTGGAAGGAACTTGTGGTTTTGTGCTACAAGCGTTTTCACAAGGTCACAAAGTGTATTTCTTATCTGTATTTGTTTAATGTTAGAAGTCCTTAAGAAGATCTAAAGTCAGTATTTATTCTTCTTTAGCAGGCTGTGGTTCAGGCAACCACAGAGGGGCCCCAGTCACACTTTCCAACATAGTGTACTGCCACATTCTGAAGATGGTTTAAAAGACATGACAATTAGTGTCGATTTACTTACATTTCCTGCCATTTCCATTGTCCACCCCCCTGTGGAAGCAGCCTGCTTAAGATAACTGGGCAGATATACGATATCATCATCCCATGAACATCCTCCAGCTCCCACTGGGGCACCCCAAGGCAGTCCAAGGCCAGATGACACATACAATCCTTCCTGTGGATTGTGGGTCAATCCAGGAGTCTCCTAACTGCGGGACGTCTGGAAATCATCCCAATCAGCTGACTGCTTTCCACATGAAAGAGCTTTCCTCAGGACGTCTGCACTCCTGGCATCAGTTGGTTGATGGAAACAACTTGGTATTGACTACAATAATCCCATTTCATATGAATATACTAAACCATTGAATCCAAACGAAGGAGTTGAGTGATTCAAACTGATTGGATAGCCTGTCATGTCATTAAGAAGAGATGTTCATGGCACCCGATTGATTTCAGTGATCCCCTGACCTACGAAGAGGTTAACACTTGTCCCTTTCAGTGAAATACTTCCTAAATATCGGTTGGATTGTCATGACAATTGACAACGACAATCATGGACCCCTCAGGATAACCTTCCTGTCTTTTAAGGGCATCTAAGGGCAAAACTTTTAGCTTTCTGACAAGCTTTTCCGACTGAACATTTCAATTCTTGCACAGATGAAGCTCCTGCTACCTGTTATGGCATTTGAAATCACTCCTTTGGTCATACTTTGTATCCATCCTTGTCCAAAATGGAAAACCATTTCCACCCTGAAGTGTGAATCCCGTCCTCTCTTCTTTGTTTTTTTTTCTTCATCGATCATTCGTTAATCCACGTACTGCTATTCCTTTCGCATCCCGCCTCAGGCAGCACTGCACAGCATCCTCACAAACTCTATGAGATCCTCCAGTAGTGGTTCTGCTGTGTTACACATTGCAGATACTGTCGTGGAGGTCGATAGCGAGACGCTCCAGCTTCCCCCGGAGCAGCTTCCTGTACTGTTCCACTACTGTGTTCAAGCTGGTTTGTCTCTCCTGGGCTTCAGGTTGAGACGGTGTCAGCGTGTCACTCTGTAAGGGCCCAAACGTAGAATCAATTCACACTAGGCAAACATGTTTTAAGGCTGCTAATAACGTATTTGAATTTGAACCCAAAGGCCCCAATATATCTACTTTGGTCCGATTTAAAAACATCAGTTATAAATATATGAGATGATTCATTTTCAGTCCCTCCATGACTTATTTAATTACATGTATTTACAAAACAATTATCAATTAACCTGAACGAAAGGGTTATGCTGCTTCACCACGGATGATTTTCTTTGCTATCACTCTCTGCTCATCATATGTTTGGGTTTGATTGTATTACCTGTATCTGAAGTTGGTTGACTATGAGCAGACATGTTGTGATGTGATGCTCCAGCTTCTTCAACAACAAGGTCTGACAGTGCGACCTGCTCTGATTCCCGGCCGCCAGCGCCCACTCGTGAAGCACCTCGAGGGCCCCTGCGACCTCGGCCTTCTTCTGCTGGAGCTGGACGAACACACAAATAACTACATTAAAACACACACACACTCACACGACACTGTAAAATGGCTGAAATCTACTGGATTCTTTCCCTCACTACTGTTTCTGTTACTCTGACGATGTGAGCTGGAACGTGCTCCAGCTCCCAGACAATACATAGGTGAAAGGAATAGTGTTGTTTAATAGTATATAAGACACATCCAAAGAGATGAGCAAACAAGACAGACATTACATAACTTCAGAGGACATCTCAGTAGAAATTGGCTCAGTGGTTTTGTGAATTATTTCTATTAGATTCAAATTCAGATGTTGCTCTTCTGTACGTGTGAAAATGTACTTGTGTATCACTTGTTGCTCACTTCCTCAAGGCTTGATATGCCATTGACAAATAGTATTGAGAGAAGGTAAGTGATAGCGTTGCCTGTTATTATAAGAGGACACCTGCTCATTGCTTAGTTTCCTGAATCCCAGAGACATGTGTGGACATGCTTTAGTATATGTGAGGTTTTACTTACAGTTTTATTTGCCCATTGTGCTGCACGTACTGATACACATGGCAACAGGACAGGGGAGGGCAGTACATCTGAGCCCAAGCAGTCAGCCTGAATACGGAAACAGATTTGTGTCATAAAGACGTAAATGCATGCACACACAGAAATCCCTGATTTTAAGATTGACAAAGGAAAAGCCAGCGTGATCTGGCGTTGGGTTGTTTATGTTCTCTCAGTCTTAAATCAGAATTGAAGCATCACCATCACCATGTCTTTCTTCAGCTCTTCAGTCCTTTTCTCCATTTCTTTCCTGACTTGATAGTTGCACCAAAAGTCAGTGGGTCTGGCCTGGACTTCAGGTAGATGGGAAGAAAAACCTCCGATCAGCAGCAGCAGCAGCAGCAGTCCTACAGGAGTGTACAGCGGAGGTGAATAACAAGCTGCCATCTACCTCTTTTATTTCAGCAGCGGCGGCGGCAGCAGCAGCGGCAGCAGGAAGGTTATCGGCCTGCTTTTGTTTTGTGACGTGATCCCTCCCCTATTGTGCCAGGTCCAACTTCCACTCAACGTAGTTAGCAGCGTATCATATTCCACATACCACAAACATCAAGTGATGCCCCGATATGTTCATGAATACATGACGTGATAAGCAGACATGTTTTATACAGCCAACTGGGTCAATGAAATCAGGCATTTCAGGAAAAGATTGGTGTCCCTCAATAACCTTTCCTACATATTATGATGTCACTCACAATGGACGGACGCACTGTATCAAAGCAGTGGTCTTGACGGTAACAAGAGCCACACTATTTCTTAGACATATTAACACCATGTACAAGTATATATAAACCACAGTGACATCAGATCTCTCCCATTGTAATTACGTATTGTAACATGAGTCCAGTTCGCATACTTACTGCTATAAGCCATAAGCTGTTCCTGGGTGCATGGTGTCCCTCAGCTGTTGTCTGTCAGCCTCCATACTTTTTCAAGAAATTTTGTGGAAATGAGCTTCAGATCACCGATGATTATAGATCTCTTTGTATCCCAGAGAAATGCCATTTTCCATGCGGAAAGCTCGGACCACGTCAGGAATTACAGGTCCCCGATCTGGTGGAAACACCATCCCACTGCTCCTTTCTTCAAAAATTAGGCAATGACCCAGATGTTTATGGATCTCAGTGATGTGTAGAAGCACTAAACCACGACATGGATTGCAAGCTTGTCAAGTGAGTGGGCTCTATTTGATTTAGCTCAGGGTTAATGTTTGACTCTAGATCCTCAATGCAAACAAGAGTGACTCACTGTGGACACAGACTGTACTAGCCCAATTGTAACACACTGTGTCACAGTTTACACTTCCTGGTGTTGGTGAACTCTTTGACTCGGCCCCGCCTCCACTCCACTCTGCAGCAATCAGGAGAACCGGACACACCTGCTCACTCATCTGTACAAACACCTGACTCCAATAACCCTGCCACTATAAAGACTCCTGTTTCCCACACATCCGATGCCGGATTGTTCTTTGACACCTCAATGCCAGACTCTCCAGCACTCGCCGTTTGGATTTCCTGTTACCGACCCTGCCTGTCCCGGACTCTTCCTCTTCGCCTGATTCCAGGTCAGCCACCCTGCTTGCTGTATCCGACTAAGAGACTTTGCCCAGTCCTCCTGAGCATCTGCCTCTGGGAAGCCTGCTGATATTGGTGTTTTCCTGTCTGCCAGAACCTCTGTTCGTGGTGAGGAAGTAAAGACATTACGAACTGTTACAGTTACAGTACTGCTCGTTACATAACAATCTGACAGGCAGAGCCCGGCTGTGGGGAACTGCCGAGTGGGACGCCAGCTTGTTTTTTCCAGAGGAATTATGCAAGGTTTTCAGCCTAGGTGCTGAGAGCACAGATGCTGGGCGAGGACTGTTCCAGCTGTGTCAGGGTACTCGGACTGTGGCTGACTTTTCTATAGACTTTCGTACTCCGGCCCGCTGGAGCAATTGGAATACGGCTGCCTTATGTGACGCCTTCTTGAATGGATTATCAGACTATGTTAAAGATGAACTCATATCACATGATCTTCCAGCTACGCTCAATCAGACTTTATTCGTATAGCACTTTTCGTACAAATAAAATGTAACACAAAGTGGGCCTCAGTGCCAATAACCAAGACATTAGTCACCAGGAGACACGGAAATGTAAAGCTGTGTGTCATCAGCATAGCTATGGAAATTAATGCCGTGCCTGCTGGTGATGTTTCCAAGTGGCAGCATGTTAAGGTTAAAAAGTGTAGGACCTAAAATTAAACCTTGAGGAACACCACAATTCATTTTATAGCTTTTTGATGAACAGTCATCCAATTTTTTTTTCTCAATTTCTCAGTTACATTATTGGCCAGGGGAACATGCAGATGGACCCAGAAAAGGTTTCTGCAGTCACCACCTGGCCAGAGAACCTTAAGCAGCTTCAGAAGTTCCTTGGCTTCGCTAACTTCTACCGGAGGTTCGTCCGGGGCTACAGCACGATCACCTGTCTCCTCAACGCGCTTACGTCATCGTAAGAATACGTTACAGTTTCCAGTAACATGGAAGGTGTAGTTGGTGTTTGTCATCACCATCAGTATTATTAGTGGGATGTGTTGGTCTACCTCCGAGTTAAACTCTGAGGAACTAAGAACATATTATATTTCCCCATCTGCTATATGTGTGTGTGACTTTGGCACCAGCCAGTGGTGGTAACAAAAAAGATACTGTGACAGACAGCGATGAACACCAGTTCCCAGGTACACACACACCTGTGATAACTGAACAAATAACACTTCAAAAGGGGAATCACAGAAGGATTTCAAAAATCTTTCCACAAACAAGGATGCCAAGAAGACACTGATGCAAAATGTTTATTACTGTGTATCTTTAGATTATTTAGAAAGCAAAAGAAAATAACACTTCCTGTTGTTCTGAGGAGTTTCCATCAGAAGGACCAAGAAATGATTCAGACGATGATTAATTGTTACTGTTGCACCTGATAACAAATCCACTGATCTCATCATTCAAACCCACAATTACATGAAACACCCAGGAAGTTCCCTTCTTCCTGTGACCTCACTTGTGCTCCCTATTGAGGGCAAGGCAAGAGGACAATGAGCTGTCTGTTTTTCACCGACAGCGAACTACAAAGAGCTGTGACTCATATTCACATCATGTCGACCTGAAGGTTAGACCACATGCTGATAATCCTCCACTAGGGAGTCACAGCTGAACAGAAGAGGAGAGCATCCCTACAAAGAGTGAGGATTTTTCAAAGCGTGTGTGTGTGTGTGTTTGTGTGTGTGTTCTCCATACCTCCCTCTGTGTTCCAGTGATTATGTTCAAGTGGTTTGGCTCGTGCTCATAGCATTAATGGTCGTTGGTAACATGTATATGCATCTGTGTGTGGGTACATACGTGCACAAGGGTTCTTTGCAGCACATTATCTTGCAGTCGCCAGTCTGTGCTAGGAAAGCCGTTGCCATGACGACCTCAAGCCATGAGTACCTTTTAAAAAAGGCTTGACTTCCCTGTCTCTACCACTCTATCTTTTTTATCTGCTCCCGGGCCATTCTGCCCAATTCAGCTCAGCCAGTCAGCTGGGATACAGAAGATTTATCACAACATGGGGATTTCTTCTTTATATTCCGCAGTCTGCTTCTGATCTTCCAGAGATTGGTGGACTTTATCATTTCTACCTCTGTGGAATAACTCAAACCAACATTTTCATCTGGAAGGGTCGTGACAGTAGGATGTAAAGCTGATGTATCTATTCTGGATCACTGAAGCTTCTTCAGTACTGCCCGGGGCCTTACCTGCTGCATCTGATCACTGGATACAATGGATTTCTCCACGTTAGCAATACATGGATGTGTGTGTTTTTCGTATGTTATTGACACTTCAAAGATGATACACATTCATGTGGACATAGAGATTTTCTTCTCTGACCTTGTAGACAGAAGATGAGGGATGAAAATGTGGATAAGGACATGGACTGCTTGCAGTTCTCCAATTGTCCAGCTTGTAAAAACAAACATGACACTGCCCTGATACTGCCGTGCTCTCACATCATGTGTGTTCACTGTGTGTCGGCTGGAGAGGCAGCAAGTTCGGCTCAGCCTCTCCGCCGCGGAGCGAGTCCACCTGTCTGCTCTGTGCTGTGCCCCTGCTGTCGACACGCTGTGGAGCTGCCATGCTGGGCCTGGTCATCTGCAACCTCCTGTCTCCCAAAACATCCAACACTGAGGTCTGCATGTGTCGGCCAGGAGGCAGGAACCAGGGTGGGACGATGTGAAGATCCCATCAAACATGTGCAGGTGAGAAACAATTTAATGAATATACCTGTTGATTTATTTTTAATGTATTTTATGATACAGTAGTGTGTGTGTGTGTGTGTGTGTGTGTGTGTGTGTGTGTGTTTGTGTCATAAGTAGGGCTGTAGAATTAATTTCAGATATATTGAGTGTATTTGCTGAAGTTCCCCAAACAACGTTTCTTCATAGTTATTTGACCGTCTTTCCCCTGGTTTGTAGTTAAAACCTATTTTTTCATTCCATCTGTGCCCTGTCAGCGTCGTAGGGACACACACTGCAGGGATGAAGAAACAGCACAGAGCTGTTCACTTGGTTAGTATGGTGATATATTCAAAAGTCTGGACAGTTTAAAGCAATAAACTTTTAAACACTACATGGTCCTTTCAAATGGGAACGTTTTGATTTGACACCATTTCCTGGTTTGACCTAGGCTCCAGTGACTGCAGTGTCACAACAGCACCACTTGATGGTGCTATAAACCTGCAGGAGGAGGACATGGAGCGGTCTGTGTTTGGTCAGGAATCATGCTCATCATTCCCACAAAATACCTTTGAACTGACATTATTTATCCATAAATGTGGAAGATGAGCAAAGCTTTGTTTATACAAACTGCTGTTATGAAAACTGGATGACAATCTCTTCTTCTTTTCTACTCTGCTTATTTAAGGACTGTGTTTTGCTCTGGACCCTTCGACTGTCCCTTCATCTCTCCGTCTTTCCAGCTCCTTCCTCACGGTCACTTACCAGGAAGGGATCCCTCCTGACCAGTCTCCACAAGACCCTGATAGGAGGTCAATGATGACCTCTGACCCCGGGACCAAGCGAGTCCTCCCTCGGGTTTGCGCTGATGTGGTTCTTGCACGGGGGCAGTATTACTGGGAGGTGGATGTCTGCAACAGCTCCATCTACAGAATTGGTAAAAACTCTAGTTATTTTCCAGAGTCTCACACAATAAATCATTAAGAGACATGAATGTCTGCACAAACCTGGAAAATCACACATGCATTCGTCATCAGACACAACTTTATAGTGACATTTACATTAACTGGATTTGATGATGTCCCATATAACCCGAGATCAGATGCTAAATCTGCAGCCAAGTCATTTGTAACTGGGAGACATCTGGCATCAACAGGTTGGTAAGTTATTGAAGTATATGATTAGAACTACTAAGCAGTGATCATCGATTACAGTCATTGTTTTGTTGTCTTCACAACATGCTTGATTGATGTGGCTATTGTTTCGTGATCAAGCTTGTTTTGCTCGGAACAGGCCGGTTCCAATACTGCCTCTTTATGATCTGTTTTCAGCCCCTGGCGAAAATGTTGAATTCTAATCATAAATTGCCTCACTTTGATTAAACCCTTGAGTATAAAGGAAAGTCCCACTCTGGTGCTGCATCAACACCCGCAGTAATGTGACAGTAAGTGATTGTGAAGTGAGGTAATTGTCCTTTTGTCTGCATTAATTGATGCAATGGGTGACACATCAGTGCCAACAAAGCAGAAAACACATCTATTATCCTGAAGCGCACACCTGGCATGCTTTCAAACCTCAGATCGCCAAACAACGTTTCAACTAGTTGAAGAACCGTAGAGCAGAATTCAGAATCAGCAGCACGGTCGGGCTGTCAGCACAGCGGGGCTTTGATCCAAATGTTAACATCAGTAAACGTACTCAATGACGATATAATGTTCTGAAGGTGGGGGTCATTCAACAACATTCTGAACTAATTCAAGATCTGACCTGATGTTGGCGCAAGAGGACAAGTGAGGGGATTTACAAAGATTTGAAAGACGTTGAATTCAGTAGGATTTATCCTCTGGAGTGTCTATAGAAAGTTTCCTGACAATAGAACGTTGCCATCCTTGAAGCCCCGATACTAGCATTACTAAAAAACAACTAATATGTACTTGTAGGCTTCATAGAAGTATTTGTGGTTTAATCCACAAACATGCACAGTGAGTATGAATCTTTGAAAACTGTTTGTCTCTCTCAGGTGTGAGCTCCTTGGATGGTTCTGAAGGCTGGTGGCTAGAAAAGACGGATTTGTCATTTTGTGCAATTTATGATAGGAGCATGGAGCCACTCTGCACTGTCCCTCCTCAGATCAAAACCCTCGGAGTATTCCTCAACTTTGGAGGGGGCGTCCTGAGCTTCCATAACCCTCTGACCCAGGAGCACCTAGTCACGCTGCCTACTCGCTTCAATCCTGCTGGAGTGCTCCCATCTCTGTGCCTCGGACAGGGCAGGCTGCGGATGCGCTGTGGCCTCCCTCCTCCTCCCCATGTTTTCCTCAGCAAAGACTCAACTTACAGGGAGCCTTGTGGATCCAGGGGAGGTCGGTGGCAGAGGGAGATTCCCTTTCGGTCAGTGCGGAGGGTGATACGAATATTTGAGGACCTGGCTGTGTCAGACTCGGACTCAGGTCCGGTGTCCAGTTTTGGATCGTCCTGCTCCACCTTGGCCTAAATTCCAGATCAGGGGATTCCAGGGATGTTCCCCTGTGGGCACTCAGGACAGGAAACTGGGACGGAATAAGAAGATCTTATACTCTTCAATGGACACTGACCAACACACCCACAGCTTCACTGAGAGGTTTGATCTTTCAGTGCTATTTGAAAGGCAAATCTTTCATCTTGAAGGACTTTTGGATGACTCCTTCCATGCTCTGTGTGACCCCGGACCTCTAATTGATTCTCTCCCCAGGATACAGTTCTTTACCTGAACCGAACAACCCCCGCTGCTTTGGGCTTGGTCCAGAAAGAGTCCTCTATAATTTGACGTGTAAGGAAAGGGTGGGCTTCCACCAGCAGGGCTCCTTGATTCGTCTCTATGTGATGTTGTCCGACAGTAGGGGTCCTACACTAGCAGCACGTTCTTTATTTGTGTATGTGGGCACAAGCACTGCCATGACTGTGTGCTCGTGCCCAGTCACTCATGCTTTGCGATGTGTGTGAGCAACCGGGAACAATGTACAAGCAGCGGGAGGTGAGAGGCCGAGGTGTGAGTACAGTGACACCAGTGGTGTTGACATGGGACAGAGAAGACAGGTGGTAACACACGTTTATCCCGCGGTCTGCCTTCGATAGGACAGTAGGCTGCCCTTTCCTGACCCTTTGAAAACCACAGGACTCCCAAACACTTCAAAAAGGGGCAGCGGAGAGGGAGAGAACAGAGCGGGGGGAAGAGAAAACAGCATGCATGAATTAAAGACAGCAGGTGATGGTAAAAAAGAAATGAGCCCGAGAGGGGGAACCCCAACAGCTTTCATGCCAAGAATCCCTGAATAGATCAAATGTCTCAGGCCACACCATCTGAGAATGTCTTTTAACGTACTAATCAGCAACTTAATTCCATTAAAAGAGGTGAAGTAAGGTGTAGTAATATAATCACATGATCACTGTTGTTGCCTTGGCGCATTAAATGATGAGATTTCTCCATTTAATGCAAATGGTGAAATCCTCCCTTGAACGTTTTACCTTCACACCAGTTTACTGGCTGCAGTTTGATTGAAAATGGAATTTTTTTAATAGCTTTTTTTGCTTGCTTTTCCTCTCTCGTGCGTACTCTTCATTGTTTTTTAGCTTCACTTGTTACACCCATTTAATTTGTGTTATTTTGGCAAAGGGGATAGTGAGAGTATAAACTTTTCTCCCTTTTCTCCTCCACCCCTGGGGTTCTAGTTCCATTTGAAGAAGCACTGGTGCTGATAATATTTATACTTGGCATGGCCAATGTTCATATTCAATCTCTCTGTGACCACTTGACTTATGATAAAGTAATGTGGGTTTTAGTGTCCTCTTCTGCCTTTTCCTGTGCCTGTTCTTCATTGACTGCGTTTGTGTTTTCTCAGGTTCAGGCTCAGTCCCAGTTCTTCCGACAGACCACCAAACATTAAACCTTTTTGCAATCTCGTTGCAATTAAAACAAGCACAAATCAAACAGGCGCTTACAAGAAGTCAGAGCGGACTCTGGACAGTTTCCCAGTTCATGCACGCACCAAATCAAAAAAAGCTTTGGGTCAGACTCTGTAATAACGGATGAGTCAAAAAGAGGGCCAGACCATTCATCAGCATGACTGTGTGTTGACGTTCAACGCTGGTGCAGCATTCTCTGCAAAACTATTGGCTTTACTGAACCCGCCTATATGAAGTGTGGAAGCAATTTCACTCTTGTAAACAGAAATGAGACCGGCTTGATGCAGATAACAAAGTGCAGAGAAAGATTTATAAGGTTTGAATGACGTTGTGTGCCTGTCTGAAAGTGATGGCACGGTGGTTTAAGATAACTTAGAGCATTTTACTTCAATGTTATGTTATTTATTACTCCAGATGATGTACTATATGTTCCATTGTGTTTATTCCCTTCATGACATTTTTATAAACTAGACTATTGAACGCACATAATGGGATATATGCTAGTAAATAAATGAAATTAGATTGACATTCAAATTCACAGCTAACTTCTGAATAATAATATTTAACTTCTTATTAGATTCCTTCTACATGATAATATGAAAAATTATAATGACTGACACATGGAAGCCAATTTATTACTGATGGGTATTTTATTATATAAGTACAATTTGTTGAAGAATCCTGTAATTTTATATAAGTGGGATTTGTTGTATTGGAACACGTGCAGATATGATCACCTTTTTGTAGAGTTATACGTCACATAAAACCCAAGAAGCATCACCTATAACTGTATTGATCAGACTGATGACCGTCATATCTTGACAGTCAATAATGTTAATCTTTTTTTTAGTAATTACACAGTTTCATTCTGTTATTATTGATGTCAAACGATCGGGGTCTTACGCCTTTATTGCTCTTTTTTTCCCCCGAGGTGTCGAAATAAACCGAGCAGCTCTGCTCAATAAACACAGCCAGTCCATTTGGATCTGGCTGCTGCTCGCTGATTGCCTGCAGGACTTGATGCCACACACTCTTCGTCGGGCATCGAACGGTCGGAAGCAGCGACAGTACGAATCAAAGAGCTCCGCTTTCCTAACTCAGAGTTTCGACTGTGTCTGCAAATTGATTCCGTTTGTATGAATAAACATCAACTCTGCAAGACTTCTCCCATTTGCATATTGAGTGAGACCCATTCTACCTTTTTCCGTTGCCAACAGCAGCACAAAATTAGCTTTACAACTGAGCAGCGCTTCTTATTACCATCATTATTGACATCAGCATAACAGTGGCTGCAAAGCAACATGCGCTTCTTGTTTTGAGGCTCTGTCATTTGCCATTTAGGGGGAAACTTTTACTGCCTGCTCTGGGGTGCATCCTGCTTGAAATGCAAGGATGCTCTTAGATGAAAATTGTAGCTTGTAGTTTATCTTACTTGATCTGAGGAGCTTTGGCATCAGCTGCCTCTAGAAAATATTTACATCCTTTAGAAGTCTCTCTTTGGTTGAGTAAACTAACACACATACAAGTAGGAATGCAACTGGGAATGTAAAAATTATATGAGGAGTTTGTGTCATGGCTTATGTGCAAGTGAGTCAGAAATAAGTGGGTGACTGTCCAGCCAATAAACATGGAATCAATTAACCTGAATCCATTGAAAAATTCCATATCTTTACTAGTAGTTCTTTAGTCTGATTACACATGCAAAGATTAAAACATGATACACAAGTTAGCGCAACAAGTTTCCATGTGATGAGGAACAGGTGGTGTGTGTGTAAAGAAGGGAAAGGAGGCGGGGAGGGGGCACATCTGCCAGGCTATCACAGCTCACAGGCGGAATATTCACACCTCCCAGTCCGACCAGCAAACAGGATGCGGTCCCAAGTGCGTGCTGTGTAGTCAGACAGAAAGATTAG
>CAAKHC010019145.1:120741-133657 GCA_901007825.1 Macroramphosus scolopax | reverse complement strand
CGTACAAGGTGCCCTGTTGCGTCCGTATGAGACGCAGCGAGCTGACAACCGAACCTCAGCTGACTGCTCCTCAATCGCTGTATTGATTTGTTGTGGTTCATGGACACGGTTTACAGTGTCGACTCATTACAGCTGCATCTTGCAAATGAGGACTCCGCCCGTCTCATCCAGCATCACCACCTGCCTCCTGTCATGGAGGTTATGACTATATACATATGTGTGTGTGTGACCTGATATTGACCTGAATGGATTAACGTTTGAGTTAATTGAAAACCCGCTGGGTCGTACGGCGCCAAAGGGCACCTTGCGCATCTGGAGAAGATGCAAAGTGAGAAAAAAAGCGTAACCGCGGCGACTTGTTCACGCCGTGGAAGGAGAACGTATCGAGTTATTTTGACACGCGTCTTCTTGAATGTATATATGTTTGGAGTCATCCTTTTCCAGTAAAGCTAATTAACTCAACAAATTGATGCTCACCTGCCTTCGTTTCTGACGTGACATTTCGCCAGAGACGGAGATAACAAGGCCTCCTGTTAATACGCCAAACTTGTCGGGATCATTAAAGAATCCAGAATGCAAATTAAATGAAACGGAAGGTTCAGAGGGCCGTTAAGACAAATTGCTAAAAAAAAAAAAAAGAAATCAAACATCTGGCTTCATGACGGGCTGAGTGAAATGTTTGCTGCTTCTATTTTCAGCCATTTTTTTTTATTTCGAGATCTTTTCACCTTGTGAATGTTAATTGCCTGATTCCCCACAGGTTTTTTTTTTTTTTTACTGCCTAATTATAATCTCGGACCGTCCTCCATTCATCAACAAGCCGGCGCAGGCCATCGCGGCTCACCTTTACAGCAGGAAAGCCACCAAATTAATCTTCCAGCACATTCCGCGGTGTTTAGGATGCACGGCGATGAAAGCGTCTAATTGAGTGGGCCAGGCGAAAGCTCAATTGTTTAAACTCGGCTCGATTTAAATCCTCATAAGTACTGCTAATTAAGATAGCACGTGGCAGGTTTTGGACTGTTTAAAGGCAATCAATAGACGGCTATTATTCTCCCTGGGGGGTAAAGTTGGCTTCCAGTTGTCGCTTTGACGGGGGAGTGGGCTCAATACACAAACACACACAGAGCGATGGTGTGCAAATAACGGAGGTCTGGTGCAAACAGGAACGCTGAGCCGGAATGTTCTGCATCTTCGGAGCAAAGGTTGAGCTGCCGTGTTGTCGACGTACAGCTGTGTAACATCCACCCAGTTCAGAGTCATTGACACAGTGAATGAAAGAGCCCAGCTGTGTTCCCCTGTTTTTACTGAGCCGAACGCAACGACGACTCGTTTCCTTGTAAATGCACACGGAAGACGACAGTTTATCATCGGAGCGTGACTCGTATTAAAGCCAGGGCCAATCGTTTCCCATCGTTGGCACGGCGAGAAACACGGTTTGGGGACAGCGTTCGCCAAATTGTTTTGATTTGATGTTATTGCTCTGGCAAGGTAGAACTCAGTATATGTGACAGATTCCATTTAGATTCATCTGACATCACTCTGCGAGTCAGCGGGAGCGGCGGGAGAGATGAGAGATGTGGCCTTTTACAGTCTTTATAAAAAGCCAATTATATCCGGTCTTTTTTTTTCCTCTTTCGTTCAGTTGCATCGCGGCCAAAGGGAACCATAACTTTTAATCCTGTGTTGCTTGGCCGGTGTTCATTTGGAGGAGATATGGCGGTCTGATTAAGTCTCTGCTTGAATAATGGCATGCGATTACACTAGAAAGCAAAAAGATATCAGCGTTCGCTGATACCCCGAGATCAAAGATTTACACAGTAGGCGAGATTACGTTTTAGATGTGAGTGTGTGAAGGTTTTAAGGTAATAGCATGAGCGGCTCTGTGAAGTGACACTATCACTGTGTGCCTGATCGCTTATGTCTTCCAGGAAGGACGAGCGTCCTCCATCAGGAGAACAACTCTATCGATACCGGGCAGGTGGACATCGGGAAGAGGGCGGGTCAGAGCGTCCCGCCGGGGGTGTTCTGGCGTTCCCAGCTCAGCATGGAGCTCCCACGTTTCCTCAAGTTCAACATTTCGGTACAGAAGAACGCCCTGATTGGAGTCTATGGACGCAAAGGTCTCGCACCGTCTCACACGCAGGTAAAGACTTTACATTTACTGAACTGAAGTCCAGCTGTTGATGTGAAATCGGTGAGTCAGTTCATTGGACTCTTCGCTACTTTTTGTTGTTTGTGCATGAACCAGCTTCAACCCGGGAGGTAGCGTGAGTCGTCTAGCTATCAGGAGGTTCCTGGTACGATCTCCAGCTCCTCCAGTGTCTTTTAGCAGGACACTGAACCACTAACTGCTGCTGGTGCCTCTGCAGATGAATGTGTGTTTTCACCTTCATAAGCAGCTTCCACCAACAGGTGTGAACGGTTGACGCAATGTTGTAAAGAGGTTTTAGAATTGTTAAGGTAGAAAGGCGCCGTATAAACGCACCCTAATGACCTTTTTAACAACATTTTTGTACTTTTATCGCATAGAGAAATGCCAAGAAAAAAAAAAACGAATCTGTTGAAATCGAGTTAAATCCACTGTTTGACCTTCAGCAACAGTCGCTAACAACACCTCATCCTGCACTTGTGAGTTTCTATCTACATTCTACGTGATAATCCGATTCCAGGATTTTTTTGCAAACCAGCCAGACTTTCCGTGGGAGTTTAAATGTTCTCCTGTGCTGGTTTCCTCCAGGTTCTCCGATTTCCTCCCGCCGACCAAAATCATGCAGCGAGGTTAATTGCTGAATCTAGACTTCCACTAAGTGTGAACGCGAGTGTGAATTATTCTGTCCCATATGTGTCAGCCTGGTGATTGACGACTGGCAACCAGTTCAGGGTGAACCTGGCCTCTCACCCAACGGCAGCTGGGATTGGCTCCAGCTGCCCGGGACTCTAAACAGGACAAACAGCATTGAGAATGAATTCAGTTTTAGAAATCAAATCTATTAATCACCCTTCACGTTGACGTGTCTCATAGTAACGATATGTAACAGCAATAAACAATGTTAATACATATACATGTATATTAACTTATTAAGTTGCCTAAATGACATTTCTTCTTAAAGTGACTGCTGCATGTGCACATTTGTGTCGTAAACGCTCTCTAGTTTAACTTCATCTGTTCCCTCTCGGCTTCGATGGGCACGCTCGTCGCTCACTCCCACTAAATGTCTGCCATTTGCAAACTGAAGTGTTTCCAAAAAGTCCGACGTGTCACTTGAATGACATCTCCGCGCGTCCAAATGTCCGACGCCTGGTGATGGAAGCACTCAGACAATGGGGTATTTTTCCACCACACTTGACTGCGAAAGCTCTTAGCTTCACCTTCTTGACATTCGCTCTTAGTGAGGATGGGCTTCACTCAAGTGGAGACAGTTACGGCCACTCTGTGACGGAAGAGCGCCGCGCAAGTGACAGGTGAGCCGCGTTGCACTTTCAAGGTGAAGAAAAAACGATGCTAGACAAAGTAAAAAAAAAATAAAAAGAAGCACCAACTAATTAACAAGACAGTACTTTATGTCTGAGGCGATTGTTGCACAGACACTCGTGCTTGTCAATGTTGGACACCGTGTCCATTGTGGCCGCCTCCGAATTACATTCTGCTCAGGTACCAGGGGCCCGAATCAATGCATTTACTTAACTGAGCATGAAAGCCCCCAATGAGAGATATTGACTGTCCTATTCACAGCTCGGGAAGACAAGACAACACTTAAGTGCAACAGCCTTTCCACCTTTCTCAAATATAGACTTCGTCAATCTGCTATCGAGTCTCTGTCTGCGCCGATACCGGCGGAAACCAGAAGAAACAAACTTTTGTTCTGTTTTTTTCATCACGAATTCCGTTGTTATCAAGTTCAATCAATCTAACGTCTGAAGACTTTAAAGGCTCCTGAGTATTCTTCCTCTTTTCCACGTGGGCACCCGGGGGGGTCGGGGGGTGTCTCTTCCTCGCTTCATCTTGTTATTCACCGCTATTGTTGGATGGAGATGAGTTGAGAGGCTTTCACCACATCTAATCGAGATGTATGCACTTGGCCTGCAGGTTTAAAGCTTGTGGGATGAACTGGTTTATTGCTTCTCCCTCAAGCCAGCAACACAAAGAAGTCAACTTCCGCTAGGTTAATAACCCTCCCCGAGCTGCCCCCACCCAGCTCCGACTCAAAGGGTTTTAAATCAAAGTGTTGACTCCACCTGCCCTGCGCTTAATGCTCTCTTTCCTGTCGTTTGCAAGTAAACAGAAAAAGGTTCCTCCGGCCGTTGTTTGTCGCTTTCCTGACCACTAAATTCTGCTTTAATGCGTTTTGTCTTTCAGCCATGTTGAAGGTCTATTGTGTTGCTACATGGCCGAAGGTTGTGCGGGTACCGTTTTCTCTCCATCAGGGTGTTGAAGGAGTCAAAGATGCAAAGAACTGACAAATCGGACGATCTTATGAAGGTGCTTTGGAGGGATGCTGGATGTTGCTCAGGAGATGTTCAGTATTTGAAGGGTTGGTGGTTCTTCGTGGACACTGAACCCCCGAGGTCTGAGGCCATCGGTGTGTTAGACAGTGTACGTCGATCTGTGTAAACTTATGCAACTTATTTAGTTCATCCTCAATGATGCCGGTTCCCGCTTCCATCTCTGTGTCCTTTAAACTGATGGAGGGTTTGTATTGAGTTGGATAAAAGCAGCGAGCGGATCCTCGGCTGAGACTGGTGGTCAGAGGAGCGTCTGTAAGCGGTGGACGAAATCAGGAAATGTTCGGTTTTCATCTGGGACTTAACACGAGTTTGATCTGACTGCAGGCGAACATGAAACACTTAGATGAAGCAGATTTCTGATAGAACAAACTTTAACTTTAACCACAGATGTTCGGTTAGAAGCTACAGAAGAGACCTTCCCCCGTGGAGGCGAGTCGACTCACACTGATGTTTGAGGGCCGGACGAGGGTAAAGTGAATGATGCCCAAATGTATTTCACTCTTAATGTTTGGCTGAATTTCTGTTGGACACACAGATGTTTTTATTTACTGATAGATTAATTAGAATTCTTGGCATTTCATTTTTATATGTAGAGAGTTTTATATTTCTAAAATAATTTTTTTTTGAAAATACTTGACAGAAAAAAGTGAATATTAATAATAGAAGTCATGGTTGATATTTATTGGCAAGTTGAAAAAAAATATTGATTAACCAGAAAATAATCTAAAAAATAATATATTGATATTTAGAATATATAATCGATAGATTAATAAAAATGAATCATAGAATAATTAGAACATTATTTCTTGCAGCGTTGGCCCTGCTCCGTTCCAATTTGGCAGCCGTCCTTTTGATTCGTGTTTCTCACCACATGATTGTCCGTAGGTCAAACACTTGCTCTCCCTTTAGCTCGGTTTGATCTCCCACAACTTCTGAGATAAAAAAAAAAAAAAGATCTGGCTCTGTATCCGCCAGAAGTTACCAGCTTGTTGCTTTGTCTTCCTGCTGTTTGATGCCGGGCAGATGGAAAAGCTGAAAACACATATTTACTGTTGCCGCTGGAAACCGGGTTCAATGAGATCTCCGACATGAAACAAAAAAAGTGAACTGAACCGAAACTTTGAAACTCCAAAGAGCTGCAGACTTGGATCAGTTTCATTTCCTCATATTAACTGTAACTTGGTTCATTTACATCATCTACTCGTCGGCAGATGGCTTCGATCCAGACCGGAGCTGCAGGTCAGTGAGGGACCCCGGAGCGAGCAATAAATCTGTTCAATAAGACAAAGTGCAGGAGAGATCAGGTAAAGATGTGCACAGTAAGTGTCGGCCCGGCATGTTGGGGTGGACGAGGTGTTGGAAGGAGAGGAGCTGCTCTCAGAAGAGATCAGTCTTTTAGAGACGTCTGAAAATAGAGACGGATGCTTCCACCGTCAGGAAACCATGAACGAGACGAGGCGTCCTTGATTGTACGGAGGACAGTGACTGATGGCGTCACTCAGACTGGAGGCATAAGTGAAATTTGATGTTATATAATGTAAAAAATATTGATTAGTGTGATGGAGATAATAGACATATAAATACATGTATTACAGCATTCGTATTATTTATTGTCTTATTAAAAAAATTATACAGAATGTGTCTGTTTTATTATTTATTATGTTTTTGAACCTCCTCCTGCAGCATCAGTTCTATTATCAACAACAACGCTTTAATGTGGTTAAATTTAAATTTATGTAAAAATAAATTGGGTGTAAAATCTAGTTTAAACTGCCTTTTTTTTCCTCATATCTGGTCAAATTATGTCAAATAAATCTCCATCTATTAAAAACTATATTCACAGTTAAACATCTAAACCGTGTCACAAATTGATGGCTTGGCAGTTTATCAAAGATGTCTGCAGACGACCTCGTTATTGATCGTCCCCGGGGACTTGTGCCGCTGACAAATGTCTAGAATACAGAGTGATGAGAGCCTCCTCTGCACCCACCCGGTCCATGTGGACGGATTCCCAATTAGACGCGGTTACATTTCTTTATTTCGTTCCCGCTCTCCTACACGGCTCCTGGTCGTCTTGTAGCCGTGTGGCTTTCTGGGAATTACTGGCTTCACCACATGGCATCCTCCGCGGGGGAAAACTCTCCTCTTGTGGCGGGTTTGTTTTGTTTTCTTGGGTGGTGGAGGTCGCTCACCCGACACAAACCCAATCTCTTCAGGAAAAAACAACAAATTAAGCAGCTATGATCTGTATGCATCACGAGGTGCGGTGTGCAGGGAGGAGTGCAGTGTGCAGGGAGGAGTGCAGTGTGCACCGGCACCGCAGGATCAGTGCATCTGTGTAGCTAACAACATCTTTTTTAGCCAGGGGATCCGCCGCCTGCAACTGCTGTGCTCCGCTGCATCCTTTAGCCTGTTCAGGGATCGTCGGTACGTGGTACACCAGAGGTCTTCAAAGTTGGGTGGGGGGTGGGGGGGGGGAGTTGTTTGAGTGGAGGCCCACTGTCTCCGACTTTGAAAACCCCCCCTTGTGTTACACTATTTTCTGCCGCAGTGCTCTGTACCCTACAGCTCATGTCAGGATGAAGTTCAGGTGTTGTGCAGGAGCTGTGAGCCGCAGACGCACCACTTAAATCATCTCACTTGGCAGGACTGTTTCATTACTTCTTGTTTACCTTGGAAATCAATGTTTGTTTCCCCCAAAAAAAAAAGTATATATAGGGACTGTTTGTGCTGCATTCCCTACATAGAAGAAGAAAGAAGTGCTGCAGGCCTGAACTGTCTTTGGTTATATATAACTATTTTGTTGTACTGTATACTGTATATCTAACGGTTACTAGTGGCAAATATTTTGGGAATATTTGCCAAGAAATAACTGTGGTATATTAATTCAAGTCATTAAATTGACTTGGTTTTATTGGGATAATCCACTTCTGAACACGAGCAGCACCAACAGTCTGTCGGTCGAGGGTATCAATCGATTTTTATTAAAATCGAGGAGAGAATGTTTAAACTTAGTTTTTTTTATTTGTATTTTGCACACCAGCACATAATCCTTTTATCGCTGTTTCATAATAAACACTCTGATTTCTGCTCACTCATCCAGTTAGCTTTATATTTTCGAGGACTATTTTTTTTGTGCGTTTCTCCCCCCAGAGCCCGATCAGCTCCTTCAGCATACACAAACTCACAAACAACTCTCTGCAGCAACATCAACATTTGCTCTGCACACAGACCCGGTTTGTGTCTTGTAGGAAGGCTTTGAAGAGTTCCTCTCAGACTGTCGGAGGAGCTGCATGCAAAGCACCCGATAGATGTAGATAAAAACAGACACGTTTTGCACTGTGTTGTGTTTGTGCCGCACAATTAAAATACGTTGGAATACTCACCTGCTGGCGTCTGTTGTTGTTTTGCAGTACGACTTCGTAGAGCTGTTGGACGGCAGCCGGCTTATCGCTAAAGAGCACCGCACTCTGATCGAGCCGGAGTCAAGGGCCCGACTGGAGCACCAGGTCGCCGTCCACCAAGCTGGGTTCATCCAGTACCTGGACTCGGGGGTGTGGCACCTGGCGTTTTACAACGACGGGCGGAACATGGAGGCGGTGTCCTATAACACCATCATCCAGGGTAGGAGGGCGCACATGTGCTTCGTCGGCTGGCTGCGACGCGACTTTCATTCCCTTAAATAGCAGGCATGCATGAAACAGAAGTGTTGAAAATCAAACAAGAGGAGCTTTTTCTTTTTTTTTTCTTTCTATCTCGGAGCCCCCAGGAGTCAGATGTTCATTGGAGGGAGGTAGATTCATGTGCTCAACAGAATAACACAATGCCACACATGGCAGATCTAACAACCTCTTCTGGAGTCTGTGAAACGTCCTTGTGAGTGTTGAGGTAGAAAAAAAAAAAAACGGTTTTCTATTTCCTTTGGGGAGCCCCCATTGATCCGCTCGCCCCCCCACAAATATGAAGGTATCGATGTGTGAGGTCAAAATTGCCTTGGTCCAACCAGCTCAATGAACATCCAATACAAGTCGGAGTAGTAATAAAAAAGTTTGCCCTCTTAACGCTGATCAAAATGAAGGCCCCGGTCCTCTGGGGCCCGCCCGTTTATGAGCGATGGTCTGTTGGATGAACACAAGATCTGTCTGTAGGATGTGTCAGATTAACTTCAACTCAGAGAGGATTTTAGCTGTAAACACTCAGAAGATTGCATGGCTTGTGCGGGCATGATCAGTCATTCAAGAGGTTTCGGGAGGGGGGGGGAAGAGGAAGAGGAGTCAGGAGAGAAGGGAAATGTGTGCGAGCAATGGAATTATTTGGTCTAATTTAAAATGCCTGTGTGGCTTTTACTTAACATGGCTTAGATGTGGAGCAGTTGGGCTGCAGCATACATGATATGGAGGCTTAGACCTTAGTGGGACATGGACAAACAGCTGCAAAATGCATGCAACGCCTGATACAAGTATTGCAAATAAGGGGAATGCTTAGAAACCCCCCTCCGATTCTTGCAGGAACAAAAAGGAAAAAAAGGTTGCAAAGTATTTCATAAACTGAAGTTGTCAAAAGTTATTTTCAGAGATCTCCCGCATCTGCTCTGATGTGACAATGTGATGAGTTATTAATAGCTGGACTGGTTGTTCCCACAGAATCTGTCACCGAGTGCACACACAACTGTTATGGAAACGGAGAGTGCGTAGCGGGAACCTGTCACTGTTTCCCAGGATTCATAGGGCCGTACTGCTCCAGAGGTAATTATTCCACTTTCCCATACACTTACTTATGCCCACTTTTTTGACGTTTCTCCTGCCACTCCATCATAAAAGTTGGCTGAGTGGAATTTTTATTCCTGCTGCTCACAGTATTAGAAAAGGTCAGTCGGGAAACTTGACAAGTCAAAATGTATTTTTCTGCAAGCGCTGCCTTGGAAACAGACGAGTGTCCACAGGGTCGATTACCCCGGGTAACCAACGCGGTGCTGACACGGCTTGTAGATTATTGGTCGGACTAACGGCGCGGCAGCGTCGGACGGTCAATTAGTCAGCCGGCTCACCCCTCTGATCGGATGTGAAGTCATTCATCACCTACTGGATGGATTTCATGACATGCTAAAGAATTCATGATCCCCAGAGGATGAACCCGACTGACTCTGGTGGATCTGATGTCATTCTGTTGTCCGATACTTGCAAGCCAACCAATTTCCCATGAACCTTAGTTGTCTTTTTTTCTGCTAATTAGCGGTATAGACATTGCTGTAGCCGTTTCTTTAAATGTAGATTTATAATAGGTTTGGGCACTGCAAGATTATTGGGAGGTAACAGAAATGTACATCGACAGATTTGGGTTAGCAGCCGAATGAAGATTCTTATCTTGTGCTGCAGGTTAACTCACTTTAAACAAAGGGAGAAGAACTGCTTTATCTTAACGCTACAATCCGCCTGTTCTACACTCGTTAATGACCTCCTTTTTTTTCCATCATCTCCCCTCCTCAGCTGCGTGTCCTGTCCTGTGCAGCGGTAACGGCCAGTACACAAGGGGACGGTGTCAGTGCTACAGCGGCTGGAAGGGCACCGAGTGCGACGTGCCGGCCTCCCAGTGCATCGACCCTCAGTGCGGCGGACACGGCGCCTGCGTGGCCGGCAGCTGTGTGTGCAACACCGGCCACAGAGGAACCAGCTGTGAACAAGGTAGGAAACCTTCTTCACATCGCATCCTCCAGCAGATACTGTAGAAGCGGTTGTGTGTGAAGCTCAGGGGGGGTTTTCGGGGAGGGGAAGAGAATCGACGCAGTTCAGCGGCGAAACAATCTGTGTTTTCAACTCCACCGAGCAGATAATGCTTTGTATGTTGTTATTGATACCGTGTGTGTGTATATTAACTCCCTCTTAGCGTTCAGTAACATGAGGTAGACCGAGTGGAACAGATTGTGCGAGGCGCCGTTGATGCGGTCACCTATTGGAGCGCGCACACAGTCGAAGGCACCTGTTGCAATCGATCAGTCAATAGCATCTGCTTCTCCCGTTGTTTGAGAAGGAGCTGCCGCTTCATCTCTCTCGTCAAACGGTTTTCCACCTTACCCCCCCCCTCCCTCGACTTCAGTGCATTTACCGTTATTGATCACGCCAAAAAGGCAATTATCAGCTCAGATTTACATGTGCAGGCGCTGACCTTCCATGTAAAGAGCTATTGAGTTCTCTGGAGGAATATGTTGCCGTTTTTCCTTTGAAGGGGAAGAAATACCCGAGAAGAGAAAAAAAAGTAACCCGGGAGTAGGTTGCATTTCATGATAGGGAGGCTCCGGTTCGATGCATTGGTTCAGGTAAACAATCAATATCAGTGTCCGGGCAAATGGAGGATGCACACAGCAATCGGCTCCGCAGCGAAAACAATAACGTTGTTGCAAATTATCCCTTAATAGGTTGATTATGTTGGTCATAGCCAATTATTGTAGCTAGATCAGCAAGTTTGATATGCAAATTGTTAATAGTAATTGATTATATACGTCTAGACGCTAATTGTGCTCCTTTTTCCTAGTGCCGATAATAGAGCGTAATTATGCTGTCAGTGTATTGGAAGGACCCTGTAATATACCATAGAGGAGCGAGTGGAAAATAGGGTGGAAAATTACTACCAGGCAGCGAACAGGGGAAACGTTTCAGCTGCAGCTCACCAGCCACCATCTGGCACCGGAGCACTTCCACTCTAAAATTGATTTTTTTTTTTTTTTTTTGGCTGGTAGCGAGAGTCAAAGTGGACCGGAGTAAATAAGTAGGTCTGATATCCCGACTATAAGTGGTAGACTGACATCGCTGTCGCCCTCAGTGGACTGTGTGGACCCAAAGTGCTCCAGCCACGGAACGTGTCATCACGGCGAGTGCCACTGTAACCCGGGCTGGGGAGGGATCAGCTGCGAGATCCTCAAGAACACTTGTCCGGAGCAGTGCTCCAGCCACGGCACCTTCAACACCGACTCGGGGACCTGCGTCTGCGAGGCCAACTGGACGGGGGCCGACTGCTCCATAGGTAAGAGACAATGACTCCTGTAATGTGACGCAAGGGACTTTTATTAGCATTAATTAATCTGGCAATTACATTTTAGATTAACCCTTAAAACATAAGGAAAATTTATGATTACTATTAATTATGTATTAATATAATTTATAAAAATAATACAATCTCCACAATTTAGAAGCTGAAATCTCTTTAGAAATTTAAAAATTAAAAATGTTCTGTGAATTATTTCAGTTCAGAGGCTTCTGCAAAGTATGTTAATGACACACTCTCGTGGTCCCGATTTTAAATTTTTTTTTATTCTACCACATTTTTCTTTGGCGTTTATAGAATCAAAGGACGCATTAAGCTACTTACAGTTGTAATCTGCAAGGTCTTTCATTTCATTCATTAGTTAATTCATTTATGGACGCCTGCAGCGTTCCGTTGTTTGTCCTCCAAACATTTCTAGCCTGTGTGATTTTCATGGACATGTAATTGGCGACGACTTGTTTCCCTATTTTATAATTACCAACAACCCCACCTCCCCCCACCCACCCTCGATGTGCACAGGCAGCACATGTGCAAGTCTTCATTAAGCGGCTGCAGCTTGATATATATGATTCTCCTCTGTACAGTTTGTCTACATGTGGGTGTCCAATAAAGGAAAGATTAGGAGCAACTAGTCAACTTAGACGTCCAATAAATCTTTACTGAAAGTCGCTGGATGTCTGATTGACATTGCTGAACAATTTATCCTCTTAAATTAAAATTTGATTTAATAGTATCTACAGATAAATCAGCAGCTTCGACCCTCTGCTCTTGATACATGCAAAAGGAAAATGATAAATCCGTGTTGTCCCACTGATTCATGGTCTGAGTTCTGCTGCAGGGATGATTCATCTCGCACGCCGTGATGTATAGAATCTATGTTAAAGCGCTTCTGCGAGTTCCCTCTGACATGCACCTTTATGAGTTTCAACCTGAATGAATGCAGCGCTGCTTCATTATGTCGGAGCGTAGGTGCGATCCCACCCTTTAAAGTTCGGTAATCAACACTTGTGTCGGGCTGAAACACGACATATGTTTACAACAAAGCTTTGACTCCGCACATTAACTCTTACGGGACCCGACATATGTTGTTCTTTTTTTTTTTAAAGTATCACCGATGAGTCTTTGTGCACAAAACAAACCAGTTTGCTTCATACCAGCTCCATTTACTCTTTAGATGGGGGGGGGGGGGGGATCTTTACTCCCCATCTGCTCACAGCAGAGCCTCTTAATTTGTCACCAGATTTGTATGCAAAGGGTTCAGCACACGTAGGTGACATGTTAGTTCAAAGGCTGGCTCCTCCCATCTGTTATCTGCTACCTGATTCATGCTTTGTTTCACCCCCCCCCCCCCCCCCCCCCCCCCCCCCTC
>CAAKHC010019145.1:108142-120721 GCA_901007825.1 Macroramphosus scolopax | reverse complement strand
TTTTTTTTCCCCCCCCCCCCCCCCCTCCTACCCATACAATAGTCTCTATACACTAAGTCGAAACAATTAAACTCAGATGTCGTGTTTAGTTTCTGTCAGTATGAAAAAAGGCTGTTGAGTCGTTTTCCCTTGGCAGGAATTCAATTGGAAATTTAAAGCATAAGGAGGCTGGATGGCGCGTTCGAGATGATAGATGTGTGTGCAGACCCTGTGAAGCGGCATGCAGCCAGTTTGGTCGGTGCCCAAGACGAAAGAATGATTGTTTTTCCTTTTGTGTCTCTCTTTGTTTTCTCTCCTTTTTTTTAAAGCGAGGTAATTTGTCTTTTTGTTAAAGCGTGCGAAATCCCTCTCACTCAGCAACTTCTCCTCCGTCCTGCCTGTCGATAGCTGACAGGGCGGGCGCTCTGTGCGGTCCAAAAGTTAGGGAGTTTACCCACCTGGGCGGTCGGGGGATTCCATCTTAATTAATGCTGTGGTTCTTCTTCAATTAAATAAACTTTAATTAACCAGCGCCGAGCAGTGATCGACCGCTCACAACCCCTATTCAGCTCAAGTCAGGGACATGTTAAAGGCAGATAAACACTTTTGCACTAATGAAAAATTGATTACATAGATTGGGAAGGAGGTATCCCTTTGGAATCAAATGACTCCCCTCCAGAGGCGCGTTTAATATTCTACAGTGTCGGCTCGACTTAATCGGAACCATCTGAGGTCTCTAAATCGAAGAAAAACTCTATTCAGAGAGCTGGAAACACAGTTAAAAGAGCCAAGGGAAAGGTGAGGGGATAGTGGGGGTGGAGGAGCTTAGAAAGTGATAAAAATACATGAACAAAATGAGCCGGCCTTTTAGCCATGACTTCTTTTTATTTTTTTTTGAGCAGCAGATGGCTCTTTGAGAATTAGATTTCTTTTTAAGACAAAAGGTTTCTGGTTGCACCTGAGATTTCTGACGTACGTATGTCAGTCACACTTATTCCCACCACGCATGCATGCATTCGTTTTACTGAGGATAACATGGCTTCGTAACAGCTGCCGTGCTGGTTCTGATGCTTTCGTCGTGCATTTATCGGAGACAAGACATAAGAACCTGCTGAAATTCATCAGCCTCGCCCGGGCTGCAAGACGAAGCACGAATTTGCCACCTGAAAGCATAAAAACCTGAAAATAAACCATAATAGTGGTTGTTTAGATGCACTTAGTAATCACTTTACTGTTCAGGTGCTCTGGATGTGAGTGAACAGAGCTTTTGTTTCCTTTCAGTTGCTTCAGTGATCTAAAAAAAAAAAAAAAGTACATTGAACTATTAAATTAAGTTGATAAAATTGTGGCTGCAGGAATGAAAAATGGCATTAACAAACCATGGTACATTGAAGCAGCCTATTTCATTCCGGGGTATTTATTCAGAGGAATAAAACACATTTTGTCTGAGATGGGAAGCTAATTAACGTCCTCCAGAGTTTGCTGCCGCATAAATTTATCATGAAATAGATTCAAACTAATTCGGCAAAATCTATCCGGCGTCATAAAAACCCGGCAACAACGCACGATATGTATCTCTGTGATGTTTTGGTTTAAAGTTTTATCTCTAACAAACATTTAAATCAGTCGGATGCTATCTGGGAGCACATTGGTTCACAAATTACATGTCAGGCATAAAGATTTTCGGGGACTTTATTGTTCCCTGAGCTGTTTAAAGGTATATTGACGTATATCAAGGTTAATGTGATGAAGATTTATCACATTTTCTTCGCTTTCTCCGACATTTCTCGTGTATTTTGGCAGCAGAATAAAAGGTTGATGGCTGAATTTGTTCCTTTTCAAATCTTTGACTTTTTATTTTCATCTATAGAGCAACTGAAAGCGGTAAAGACTAATTAAAAACCGTCTAACGCGGTTGTCTAATAGATGGCAGAAGCTTCCTCAGATAAAGTAGTTGGCATTCTTCTTTTCACATATTAGCTTCAGACTGTTTGTTCTAACATTGTTCCACAACACATTTTCCTCCGTGCAAACATGTGTTTTTCTCGCTCTAATCGCTGTAGCAAACACTTTCAGAGCACCTTTGTACAGGTAAAATGCACGGCGCATATTGATCTGCATTCATGCGAAGCTTTCACCGCCCGACGGTCAGCAATTACTAAGATCTGAGATGAGGCAGTGAGACAAAGCGTCATCCAACGCTGTTCAATCTATGCTTCCAGCATACCGAAGGACGTCATTGGAAAAAAGACTTTTAAAAAGAAATTGTCCTCACATGAGTTCATGGTCTAGTTAAGTTCCCAGCTTTCAGCACAATCCAGCAATAAGTCTTCATCATGCTGATTAGGGCCTGTGCTGCCTGTATTGAATATATATAAAGGCCCCTGCAGGATGTTTAAAAACCGTGAGTGCTTGGCATTGATTTCATCCGTCATACCGAAGCACAATGTATATTAAAAGTTATACGCTGATGATACTCAGCTGTATATTACACTTCCCCACGACAAGCTTGGCCATATTATCAACTGTATCAGTGATTATAGTCACCAGATGGCCTCTTACATCCTGCAGGAGTAGACTGAGGTCCTTTGTTATAGTCAGGGGAGGCCGAGACGGGAAATCCTCTCCAAACTAAGTAGGTTAGAAATCAGGGTTTTATCCTGGATTTTGACACTCAACTACGTGTGCCACATTAGTAGTATACGTGGAGAGTATTCTAACAGCTATGCATTGACCCCCTGTTGGACAGACTACTGTAACTTCCTTCTTACGTTGCTGCAGCAGCTCATCCACAATGCTGCAGCCAGAGTTCATACTGGGATGAGAAAAAAAAAACTTGTTACTCCACTACTCATATCACTTCATTTGTTTCTGGTAAAATGCAGAACTGATTTCATAGGATTGATCAAGCCACTTAAACTACTTGCTCTGAAATGCATCTCCTACCTGCTTACTGCTTACGAACCCATCAGACGTTGGTCGTCTAACTGTACCAATGATCAGAAGTAAATCGGTGTTTTGTGGACCCACGTTCTGTAATCTTAAGGCCGACCTGTTCTCTCAGGTCTGTTGGTAGGTAAAACCTTCATCTCTGTCTCTCTGATACGTTCTCTCTTTCAGTGTGAAACATCTTATTTCTGTATTTCTATACGTTTTGTGTGAAGCACATTGTACCTCCACTGTATAAAATGAAAGTTGAACGCTCTGTACAGAACACACAATAGCAGCGGCACAGAAGAATAAAAGGGCGCTTCTCTGAGCACAGACGCTTCATGTCTCTGTGGCTTTTTTTCTTTTCTTCTACGCAACAGAGGTGTGTGTGGTGGACTGTGGTACCCATGGCTTATGCATCAGCGGTGTGTGTCACTGCGAGGAAGGCTGGACAGGACCAGAATGTGAGCAGAGGGACTGTCACCCACGCTGCATCGACCACGGCATCTGCCGGGAGGGCAAGTGTGACTGCCACCAGGGCTGGACGGGTGAACACTGCACCATCGGTGAGCCACGGTGACACACGCTGTACACCTACACAACGCTGACAGAAGGGCACAGACCGTCTTGGGAGGGATTGTCAATAGTTTTCCAAACTGCCTAAACAAGTAACTTTTCTCATCTTTCTTTTGGGGCATTTCACAGATATAATTACGAATACTTCGTCCTTGGAATTTTTTCGCATTCTTATTTTTCTTTTCTGAACATTAGCCAGTCCTTTTTTTTGTGTGTTTGTTTCGCCGTCTGGCAACAGTGAATGCCTCACTTCTTGTGCAGCTGTAAGCTTTGGCTCAGTCGTACAAAACCGATAAAAACAAGACGCGGAAGATTTTCTTCGACTGAGATTTACTGTAACTTGTAGACTTGATATAAAAATGTGGTATTCGAACTTTTGTACTGTTTAGCATCCCTCCCAGGACGAGGAAATGCTTCCCCGGGTATTTTCTCCACTATTTTTGTAAAATCCTTTTGCATTGCTTCACCTTAACCTACTAATTTTTCTATCATCCACTTAGATATTCCACCTTTTAGACTCCTGAAGTGATGCTCCAGTATTAGCGAGTCAAGGGCAGGTATTTAGGGAGCTGGAAAGCCACGGGTAGGCCTCTTTGGAATATCATTTATCTGAAATGGCAGTGCTTCACCTGGCATTAATGAGGATAATGAGTTCTGAGATGTCACTTCCTATTGACCTTTAACTCCGAATCGCTCGCCTCCTTCACCCCTGGCAAAGGTCTCGCAGTTAAACCCTGACACGCTGCGTCAAACCGCATTCCCCCAAGTGTCGTCTCCAACCTCTCAATATTACCTGTGAAACAAAGATCCGCCACTCCAAACTATTCAACCCTGATTATGTATTTACAAGTTCTCTCATCGCCAACCTCCGCAGCTAGCGGACCCTTCCTCTGAGGGGAGGGGGGGTGATTTCAGGGAGGGATGTTGGACGGGTCACATTCCTGATCTTATTAATCTCCCCCTCCTCGGGGCCATCTGAGGGCCATCCATTCTCCTTTTCTTTTCTCCTGCTTATAAGTCCCATCAGGAAAAGTAACTTGCTTTGGAACGCAGCTCGGATGAATAGACGGTCGCTCTTTCTTTTTTTTGTTGGAGAGCTTATTTTGTCTTTCAAACCTTGGATAACCTCCGTTCTCACAAAGCACCTTTTAATCTCATTACATGGCTGCGGCTCGAAAAGTGAGGACTTCCTCGGCTATTCTGTTCGCCACAAGCATCTCGATCCTGTTTTATATGCAAGGCTCAACCCCGTCGTCGGTGCTTTCTCAGCACTGCAGTTCACCACCAAGGTGTTTTTTTTTTTTTTTTTTTTGCTTCATCTTAGTTGGTTCATTGTTACGACAACTGAAGTGGAGATAACAGCAAAATTCGGGAGGTGGGGAGAGTTTGGAGAGAAGCGTAATCTAAGTAATCTGCTTCATGATGCGTTGGTATTAGAGTGTGAGCCGACATACCTGCTGACAATTAGACTGTAAATGTATTTGCAGGAGATGCAACTAGGTTGTGTAATCTGAAAACAAAGAGCGCCGCAGCACTCAAGAGGAGCGTTTCAGTGATGGCGCTGGCAGAGCGAAGCAGATGGAGAGTGTTAAGAGTGAATATTTTAGTTAAGCTTCAGATGGCAAAGTCATTTATGTTGCTTCCTATGGACACAAATACAATCACCATTTTTTTGTTGTACGTTTCAAATAAACTTGTTTTGATTCCGACCACAGAGGCATCCATAATTCCGATTAATCACTCGCTCCTTTTAATTAACATTCAGTGTGTGTGTTCAATGTGAATCGGCTCCTCTAAATCTCTTTTGTCTGTCTCTAAAAACCAACTGTCTATTTGCATTTCTTGGCCTAACTCTATCACTTCTCTTCTCTATTTTTATGTCTTTATGCCTGTCTGCCTTCCTCTCTGTCTCTCTCCAACTCCCTCTTGGCTTACATGTATAGCCCTGGATTCCAGAGTATCAGGTAAAAAAAAACAACACTTTTCTCTTCTTCTGCTTCAGAATTATGCTCCCTCGCGCAGGTTGTTTTTTTTTTTTGTTTTTTTTTCCTGATCCAGCATCTGAAAGCATCTTTACTTTGCCTTACTTATAAAAAAAAAAAAAAAAAAAACTACGAGGGTGAGCTCCGAACCAATCTTGTCTTGCAGGAGCATTAGTCGTATCCTGTCACTCATGCTTAGCTATTCAACTCAATCACCACCACGACTGTGATTTTCAAAGAGATTGAAATTGGAGCAGAAGCTAAAAAAAAAAACCTTCACCCCTGGCAAAGACATTGATCATCTTCAGGAAAAGCTATCTGCAATTTTTTTTTGCCCCAAAAAAAAAAAAAATTGAAACCAAGTTGGCAGGTGTAACGTCAGCTTCAATGCCAGCGGCCACTTCTTGTGCTCCCTGCAAGTTTATAATGTGTTTGTCAGTCTTAGCTCTCTGCCACCACAGAGATAAGTAATTTTCTTTTCCAAATGTTTCCCTTTCCTCGGTTGTGTAATAGGAGCAGTCAAGATAGGATATAAAGGTAAATTGAACCACTACCCCCCTCCAAGGGAGATTGTCACAATCAATCCCTCCCTGCTCTTTGTCTTTCCTAGCACGGCGTATATACACCTGTTCTATGTCCGAGTCGATCATAATGTTTCTGCTGTGATCCTGCTCACCCTCCTTCCGATATGTCCCCTCATCTCCTGTCCGTCCTAACCAGTCCTCACACAGATTCCACGGTACCCTCCACCACCACCACCACCCCCCACCACCCTCTCCCTGTCTTAATTCCCTGTGTCTGCCAGATTAAACGCCCCAAACTGGTGTGGTTTAGTCATGTTACGGCTCCTTGTCTTCACCCTCCACTCGAAGGAATGCGGTCTGGCAGCAAGTGCTCTGTTTCTTGTCCATGTAGAGACTCTGGATCCTCCCCCCCTTTTCTCCTCACACTTCTCCTCCCTTATTTACATATATACTTCCTTTCCCCTTTGATGTTCCTGTTACTTCACATGAGTCTTTATTAACATCGGGCTACTCCAAGCACTTTATCCATATGAGTATTAGATGAAAGCACCCACGTCAACCGATGATTTTCTGAACTCACGAAACATCCAAACATTGTTTTCCAAGACGTCTGCAGAAGCAGAGGAACGACCAAACTTTAATTCCAACCCAAAAAAGCTCCAGAACTGAGATGTGCATTTGACCCGGCAGCCTCGACACACATTCTTTGTATCCTTAATTGGCCCATTAACGACCATTAGACAGCTCTTACCCCTCTTCATCCAACACCCTCGATGTTTCAGTCTGGCTGTACACGCTCCTGAAACTCATGTGAAACGACAGTACGTTCTCACACCCTCCTCCCACATCCCCCCCCAGTCCTGTCAGAGCTGTATTTGTATACTGTCCGTTCACTCAATACTGTCGTTTATCATTTTTTTGTCCCTCCTCTGCCCCTGTCCACTCTATATGCCCCCCCACCCCCTTCTCCTCCTGATTACCATGATCTGCCTCGCTCGGTGTTTCCTGACACGTACATGATGTGTTGACAGACGGCTGCCCGGGGCTGTGCAACAACAACGGGAGGTGTGTCCTGGATCAGAACGTCTGGCACTGCATCTGCCAGTCGGGGTGGAGAGGGCTGGGGTGCGATGTCGCCACCGAGACGCTCTGCTCCGATGGCAAGGATAACGAGGGAGGTAGGGAGATCGCAAAAAAAGCCTCGTACAAATTGTCTTTTAGCTTTCGGAAAAAAACTTTTTAAGTGTGTGTGTGTGTGTGCGTCTCTAAGAGATTTCACTTTGATGTGGCTCCTCGGTGACAGAGCGAACAAACAAAACAAATCAATCATACATAAAACATCACTGGAAAGGATATGCAAATGTTGTAGCGGAGCAGATTGTTCAACAGCGTGCTTTAAAATATTCAGTGGATCAATTATAAAGAGTAGTTTAGGCTGTGTATTAATACTCAGCTGGCTGGATTTCCTCACTTGTCAAGCCAGGAACTTCATATTTAGGTGACATACTTTTACACAGTTCACGCGTTGGTGTCAGCTCAGGATCTCTGCTGTCGCTTTAATAACCTTAAGTTCACGTTGGAAGTCATCCGTGTGCGCTGGAGCTCGACACGGTAATGGAGATGCCCACATTTCCTGTGTCAAACCCTAATGTCTGCATCCCTGTCGTCGCTCTCGTCCTCCCGTTGTTCCAGATGGACTCGTCGACTGCATGGACCCAGACTGCTGCACTCAGATTGCCTGCCAGGGTCAGACCTACTGTCGTGGCTCGCCCGACCCCGCTGCCATCGCGGGTCAGAGCCAGGGCTCGCCCGCCCAGCCCACGTCCAAGGGCTTCTACGATCGCGTCAGTTTTCTGATTGGACCCAGCGGCAGCCACGTGATACCCTGGGACAACCCGTTCAACAGCAGGTAAGCGGCTTAATGACTGCCTGACAGCTCTTTAATAATTTGGATCACGTTAGCTGTTTGCTGTCTCATTACCAGTCGGGGGAGAAGACAGCTGTGTTTGTTTCAGCCACTCCAGAACGTCAAAGAATCTAACGTCTCTTTGTCTTTTCGGTTACTGTGACAAGTGTGTTTACAGCGGCGCCACTGTCACAAGCGTTTATTTTGTTTGTACCTGTGAAGATTAAGTGGCTCATGAGTGAGCTTGTTTGTGCTAAAAGCAGTCTGACGGCTGTCTTGTTTGTAAAATCATGAGGTTTCAATTTATTACACGGAGATAACGGGGAGGTGTGGTTCCTCCAAATTGGATAGACGAAGCACGTTGAAGAGTTCACTGAGGAGGCTGTTCAATGCACATGAATGGGGAACTTTTATTTTGTATTAGATCATCAACAGGCAGCCCAGCGCAGCATATATGAATATTTTCACCTTTCCTAAGATACTAACTAGAGAGAGTTTCTTTGAGAAAACTCCTGTCTGCAAACAAAGCTCCAAAATGTATAAAGATTTCATCTCTTACTTCTGTTATGTGATAAATAATTTGATACATTTCCTAGTCCGATAACAATCCTTTGACTTATTTAAGTTTATCTACTTTAAATAAATCTGAAGGACAGCAGAGGACTGTAACTTTTGTTGTCATTCCCAACCTGTCTGGAACAGACGTTAAGTGCACTTCGAACTGTGATGCTGCACTTGTTTCCAACAGGAAGTAGGTACCAGCTTTTCAAAATAAGATAAAATCGTTTTCTCTGGTTAGGGTCTGCTGATGGATGTGCAGGCTTTTGAAAACATTGTTGCTTTGGTTTCATGTTTATAGTTCCATAAGGTTGCATGATGTTCGTTGTCATGGTTACGGTAAGAAGTTTCCCTTGGAAACCGCTGAAACTTTTTTTTTTTAATGCAAATGTGATATTATGGTTGCAGATGGGATTCGAACAACGGTCTCGGGTTTGCAATGCTTGGTGTTTCCACTTCCCCACCCAAACCTCCTTTAGGGCTTCGTAAAAAAAAATGTCCAACCATCTTTGCACGTCCAAAGCTGGCGTTCCATCAGCGTCAAGATGAACTGCAATAACTCCCAACAGTCAAAACACCTGCAAAACGTATAAACATTCTTGTTTCCTTCACCTGTGCTGTTCAACTTGCAGGTGTTCATCCATAAGGTTGGTTCTGAGGTAGAGGAAGGACAGAATGTGCATGCTAATCGGCTACATCAAAGTGCAAACTGGGACAACGGCGTTCCATTTTTTGACCAAACCAAACGTTCTGTTCAAAATCACAAGTTTGCTTTGTGACTGATTGAGAGGAAAATGATTTCCGACTGTGTGCAGAAGGCTTTGGGAATATTTCCTCCAATAGTTTAAAGTAATCCTTATGTAAATAGCATGCTTTACTGGAAATATAGAATGAGGCAATACACCCCCCCCTCCGCCCTCCCCCCCAACCAGCCGGGTTCTCAGTAATCCTTATCCTCATTGTCTTCAGCTTACTGTCGGTTTCATGTCTGGCAGCGGCACCGGCTCCCTCGCTCGAAATATTCATTAGCTCTCCTTTTTTTTTTTTTCTTCCAGAAGTTCGTTTTTAGTCAAAAAACCACCGTAGTGAATGTGAAACATGCATAAGCACTAAATATGACTAAATATGACAAAATTAATTACCTGTTTCCTCTGTAGGCTTATCTCACCAGCACAACACTGCATACATTAATAAAAACAAACAGGCAGCCATGAGGATTCCAGACACTAAACATTATCACCTAATGGTAGAATTAGTTTGGAGATGAGGTATTTGCAGGTTGCATTGTAAATTGAGCGTCTTTGCAGAGCTCCGGAGGAGGAAGGAGATTAATGGTCCAGATGTGAGCCCAGTTAGAGGTCAACCTTCCGGGTTTTTTAAGGAGCATCCGTGTAAGACAAGACAGAGGGAGCATATTTGAGCGTGCGGTCAGGTTGCAGAACTCTGCAGCACACTCGTCCCCAGTGTAGCACAGAGAATAAAACATGTGTTGTGGTTTAGTGTCCCCCCCCCCCCTTGGTTCTCCTAGCAGTATCACATCCCCCCACCTCCCTCCCACAGGTCAGCTATCAGCCTCTCAGGTAGTGTTTTTCTGCAGCCACTGTGAGAGGACGACAGATACGAACGCATGAATTATAGGATTCATTTCTGGGGGTTTCAGCAGGTGGTGGGACTGTTTCGGGTTCGTCTCCTGTATCATCCGTCTGCCTCTCGAATGATTTATAGAGACACGCAGAGAAAAGAGTGAACCTTTTTTTTTTGCCGGGGCTTTTTTAAGTGGCCTTGTTCCCTGAGCCGGTAAATAACGGATGGAAGGCGGTTAGCCGGGTCCGTAGCGGGAGGGAAATAAACTGTTGATCATCCCTATCTCATATACGTAATGACCCGGAGATAAAGACATCCTTTTTTCTTTTGGCCCCACAGTGACTAATGCAGGATGAGGTGTAGGGAATAAAGCGCATGTTAGAGGATTACCGCATGGTCTGTCTTACCTTCGAACTGACCCGCTTTAAGAATACAGCAAGGAGACGAGTATGAAGTGAGTTTCACCTGGAGTCATGCTCGATAGTCACAGAGGGAATCCGGGGGCCTGAATGATGCATGAACCTCCCATGTCTGTGATTTATCGAAGCAAAATGCCGCAGAAAATATAGTTTTTTTAGAGGAAAGCAGGCCTTGACCAGAGGTAAGCAAATCCATTAGCCGGCAGGTTAAATCAGGGTTTGCAGGGGGAGTGTGGGGGGGGGATGCTCTGCCTACTATACTGATGCCTTTAAGCCTCCGAATATTAAAGATGGACCTTAAAAGTACTGGTGGAAAAGAGGATGTTTAGAAGACCTGGGGTTTTTGTAGACGGTGCCGCGAGCGTCGCGTTCTGTTGTTCCGACTTCCTGTAAAGTGCCTCTTGACACGTCAGACATCGAGCTTCTGCAACCGCTCACATCAAGAGGGGGGATCTGTGACCGAGCTGAAGAGAGCCTGTTCTCAACACACCTCTTGTTGATATATATCATCTGTCATCACAAGATGTTTATCATACTCGCGACACTTTGTGACACTTGACAAAAGCTACTTTTTTTTGCGGTAGTAACTTGGATCACAGCCTCTTGGAAGAGACGCACGATTCCTAATTCGGGTGGTAACAGTACTGGGAATATTTCACTGGTGGATCTAATGTGATATGACTTCACTTAGCAGACTCGTAATTAAACTGTGGATCTTGTTTGCCAGGTAATTCACTGTGGGTTTGGCGGTGCGTGTTGCAAGTCGTCTCTACGTTTAAAGGAAGTGTAAGAAAAGATGCATCCATGTTTGTTTCCCTGTGAATTCCAACGCTGCAATCGATGTGCCCTGCACCAAAACCTCATTAATTGACTTTTCAATCATGTTTTTAATTGACAGGTGCTCTGTAAGGTGACATTTCCATGCGTGATAGACCTGATGTGTAACTAACAGCCATTAATTCACACCTCCATGCTCGTGCCACCGGTGAAACGATCCCAGTTTCTTCGCCTTAAGGCTTGTTGACACCGGCTGGCAATGTTTGTTTATTCAGCCTTTTTCTGTTGTTTGTTTACCCACACAGCCTGGCGTCAGTCATCCGGGGTCAGGTCCTCACGGGAGACGGGACGCCGCTGATCGGAGTCAACGTGTCTTTTCTGCACTACCAGGAGTTCGGCTACACCGTCACCCGACAAGATGGCATGTAAGGGAGTCTCTGTGCAGCACGCAGGGATCTGCAGACACTCGTCTTCCTCGCTGATTTACATGTCCAAAATGAAAAAGCACTTTTTCACTGGCGTCTCCGCCCTCAGAATACAACCTTTGCCACTGCAACTATTCAATTTGTGTTGTGGACAGCTTGTCCCCAGACCGCCGTGGAAAATAAAATGCAAAAACATATTTGTCAAACAGTGGGAGAGTCGTCCTGGCAGTTATCCAGAAATCGCTCACAAACAAATCGGGGAAACGCAACACACATCGTGCCCCAGAACAATCCCTCATGCAAATGTCACAGTGGCGGAGGCCATCTTGAACCAGGCTGTTTAAAATGCATTGAATCAGGAAGGGTAGAATCAATCTGCCCGCGGTGTAGTAAAACATGGGATTACTGTCTGACCTTCTCCCGCTATTACCGCAGATGGGTCCTTAATAATGAGGGTGCAAAAGAAAAAAAAAAAACATACAAGATAAACGCATGTCACATATTTTACGGGACGGGTGTCACCTCAGGTAGGAGCTTTATTCTGCTGACGGGTGTCTCGGATAGAAAGAGGACATTCAAATGCAGCACGTAGATGTGTAGATGTGTTGCCGGTCTGGCATGAAAGGCTTATAAGTGGCAGAGAATTGTACAGCTGTTGTTATGAAGCACAATCCTCGAGTCCCCGGATAGCTGAGGATTAGCTGATTTCTTCAGATATTCCGCCCTGCAACTCTTCTGACAAGGAGCGTGATAAATGGTTGTGGATAATCACACTTGGTTAGCCAACAGATCCGCTCAGTGTGTTAAGAAGATGGGTGAGTGTGGGGGGGTGGACGGGGGGGGGAGGCAGCATCAAAGCTGGCCTCTTGCAGCTGTGAGCTCGGCTCTGCCCAAAGTGGAGAGAGCTCGAGAAGGAAG
>CAAKHC010019145.1:92251-108122 GCA_901007825.1 Macroramphosus scolopax | reverse complement strand
GGGGGGGGGGGGGGGGGGGGGGGGGGGGGGGGGGGGGGGGGGGGGGGGGGAGGCAGCATCAAAGCTGGCCTCTTGCAGCTGTGAGCTCGGCTCTGCCCAAAGTGGAGAGAGCTCGAGAAGGAAGCTGTTTTAGGTCAGCTGCACAGCTTGGCTCTTGGCATGTGTGTGAGTGTCACTCTGGGTGTGGGTGCGTACGCGGCAGACGTGCATACGCGTTCGGATTCCGTACGGGTGTGTGTGTGTGTGTGTGTCTTTGTGCGCGCGAGAGCATGCAATGTCACCACACAGATGCTTTACCCCCTGGGTAGTGGAGCCCGCCGTATATATATGGAGCAGCACTTCAAAGGCTCGTCCTTCATTTCCAAACCAGTAACTTTTCCCTGAGTAATGTCATACTAATTAAAGCCAGTTCACCAGAGAAAAACTCCCGAGACCCCGACCAAAATTCAACCATAAGAGTGTCTTCTTACGCCACGCCTGGTGAGACAAAAGTAATAAATTAGATCCGGTGAATGATAATTGTACATGGAGGCTGTTCCGAGGGGGATATCTGATGAGGGAACAGTTTTCTCTTCCACTGACAAACCATTATGAGGCTCAGAGTTGAAAGATGGTAAGATGGGCTGCATTTATATCGCGCTGTTCTACCGCAAAGTGCCTTAACATAACGCCTCTCATTCACATTCATACACTGGAGGGCGGAGCTGCCAAAACACGAGCGAGTCAAGGAAGCTTCAGTACATGGTGGACGACCGCTTTGCCTCCTGAGCCACTTGAAACATTACATTAATTATATTGTTTGTCCAAACATCTATGATGTTGCATCTCCATCCCAATATATCATGTTAAGGTTTGACCTGGTGGCCAACGGCGGAGCTTCCCTGACGCTGAGCTATGAGCGCGCCCCGTTCCCGACGCTGCACCGCACGGTGTGGCTGCCCTGGAACGTTTTCCACGTGATGGACACGGTGGTGATGAAGCGGGAGGAGAACAACATCCCCAGCTGCTACCTGACTGGCCTGATCAGGCCCAACCCCCTCATCCTGGCCACGCCCCTCTCCACTCTGTACAAGACCTCCCCGGAGGACAGTCCCATCATCCCGGAGACGCAGGTGAGACGGATCGTTTCCTGCTCACGTCGGATGATTTTGAATAAATATTTTAAAAGTTGTGGAAAGTACACAGAGTCTGGAGTCACGACAACCGCCGCTATCGCTGCTTTATCGCAGCTTCTCGTCCTTATATCAACCGCAGCCAGCTTTGCCTTTGGGCTTCGACCGAATTGAGCCGTCTCCCAAAATTATTAAGCCACAAATTGTCTCGGAGCAACGCTGATAAATTCCGCCGGCACAAATGCACCGAAGTTACATGACTTTCAGATTTGGTTTGTATCCATTTGGCCTGATTTGAAATTTAAAATCCCTCAATGCAAAAAAAAAAAAAAAAAAAAAAAAGGCTCTGCAGTGTTCTGCTGTTAATAAACTGATAAGGGAAGAATTCATCTGTGTGGAAACTCTGCTTCACCGTGAGCGCTTTGGAGATCTGAGGTGGTCAAGTCCGAGAGGACGGAGACATTTATTAAAGCTGCGGCGCTCCAATGAAAGTGTTGTTTTCCCACTCAAATAATAAAGAAGGAATTTATCGACTGTGGAGTTGTTTGGTATAAGAATGTGTTTAACTTTACTGCTCAGGATATAATATTCTGTATGTTAATGTTTTATTTACAAGGATGAAGACGGTGCACTAACCTATAAAATGTTGCATTATATAAATAGTCTCGTCCTCCGTATTAAATACTAGGAATCTGCAGCGCTTGTTACTTAAGTCTGTACTTCCCTCTGTATGTTTGGCACCGGTCTGACTCCTAATTAAAATCCTAGGTCCTCCATGAGCAAGTGGCCATACCAGGCAGTGACCTCAACCTGGTCTACCTGAGCTCCAGGGCAGCTGGCTACAAGCCCATCCTGAAGGTGCTCCTGACCCAGGACCGGCTCCCCTTTGGCCTAATGAAGGTGCACCTGATGGTGGCCGTCATGGGCCGACAGTTCCAGAAGTCTTTCCCCGCCTTCCCCGACCTCTCCTACACCTTCATCTGGGATAAAACAGACGCCTACAATCAGAAGGTCTTTGGCCTGGCGGAGGCTGTGGGTGAGTTACCAACCGTGAGGCTGACGTCTGAAGATGTAAGATGCAAGCGTAGGTTCACCGTCAGATACCTGCGCTACCTGCAGGCGATGAACCTTAGTTCAACTTTTGAAGATTGATTTTCTCCGTTTTTTTTAAGGGCCAGGAACTGCTTTTGTTAACATGTCAGATTGAGCAGGAGGTGCACAGGCTGAAAATACCTACGTGATGCACTTTTGCCATTTCGCCGTCTTTGTTTGGCACGTTGGAGAATTCAGCCTAAAATATGATCTATGAGGCGAGAAGCCGATAGAAAGGACAAAGGTGCATTATTGAATCACACAGAACAGAATATCTTAATTATCAGAAATACTTTATTTCTCCCTTAAAGGGGTATTTGGGGGTTACGTTACAGTTGCAATGTTCAGGAATTAAAATAATTTATTAAAAGAGAATAAAATTGACATACTGCAAGGTTATGATAAAATAAAATATAAGAAATCTGGATTCATAGAAACCTGTGGAAATATAAGTAAAATACAGGTTTCCACTTCACCATTAAAAGTGTGAATAAAGATATAAATTAGAGTCCGACGTCGGTGTGTGTGACTCTCTCAGGGAGGAGTTAAAAGAGTTTGATGGCCCACAGGCGTGAAAGACTTCCTGTGGCGCGTTTCGGTGGAATAAGACATCCAGTTCTGTGTTCCACCAGGACATCATGAAGAGGGATCTAATTTGTAGAACGATACGTCCTCTTCAGCGGTTAATATCTTGTTTTGAGGAGCTGCAGGTAGAAAACACACGTTTCTTTTGCTTTTGTTAAGAAGGACAAACTCCAGCTCTTTTATAACGAGGACAATCATCAGGCCTCAGTCATGATATGATGTTCACGGTAATGTGCTCCATCTGGTGCTTTTATAGTTTAAATAAGCCACTTGACACGTGGTTTATTCACATGTGCGTGTATAAAAGAGAGAGCGCATGGAGAACAATCTGTCAGGTGAGACACGTTGAACTCTATAGGCCGTCAAAACCCTCCCAGCTAGAGGAAATTACAGAGGCGGAAGGGAAAGCAAGCAGCAGTCACAATTATACGCAACTGAATGTCTTTTATGCAAAGAGCTTCATTGCTGCACCAAGTGCCAGGTGAGGAGGTTGCAGAGTCGCTCACCACAGGCACCTGCTGTCATTACTTTCAGTGTCGGTGGGATACGAGTACGAGTCCTGCCTGGACGTGGTGCACTGGGAGAAGAGGACGGCGGTGCTCCAAGGCTACGAGCTGGACGCTTCCAACATGGGCGGATGGATGTTGGACAAGCACCACGTACTGGACATCCAGAACGGTAAGGAGGAGTTCAGAACTGCTGTTTGTTCACCGGATGCGGGGCAGAGATAGGTGGTCTCCCGGGGTTACGGCCAGGTGTTCTGAATGTGTTTCTGAATCACGGCGATAAATCCCGGAATCAGAATGAAATATGGTTCGTCATCCCGTCTGCGGATAGAAGAAGAGAGTTTTTGAAGGGGCCGATCATTCACAGTAATGACAAAATAAATCAGTGACTAAGTCACCGGGGTGCAGCTCTTTGCTACGACTCCACTCAGCTATTTTAGGAAGACGGCAACCGTTTTTTTTGCCGCTGATGAAGCTTTACCCTTTTCGGTTTGAACATCATGCGGAATCCTCGCCTCGCATTAATTCAGTAAATTACATGTAATCAATCAGGATTGCTTTAATCGGCCAAGTACAATAAATGAACAAGGATTTGTCTTTGTCGTGCCGGCGCAGATACAAGTGGAACATAACGTAATGGAAGTATCAAATATACATAGAGCGGCGCTGGGATGCAGGACCGGGAGGTCACACGCAGTAATCTGGAGACTTCAGTGCTGTGGTATTACTGTGCAGGCAGTAATATGACTGCAATTATAAGCAGCACGCCTCAGGGTGGTGGTGGTGCGTTGTCAGTTTGCCGGGCCCTTGTTTTGACATTAAATCCACTCCGGCTCACAGTCGTTGTTCCAGTTGTCCGGGACAATTTGCGTCTCTTTTATCTTGAAAATAGTCAAGGTTAGCAGCGGTGGCCTTCAGCAGAGTCCATCGTCTCACACTGTCATGATTGGAGTTTGCAACTGGATATTTATTTTCCTTTTGTTGTTCCAGAGATTGATTTTTTTTTTTTTTTTTTTTTTTGTCTTCGCTCACCAGTTTTTCAAAAAGCATCTAATTAACTTGTTTATTACGCGACTTTCATCCAATTCCGGAGATGTATTTCAGAACCTGGTAATTAGAGTGTGAGCCCCGTGAAATAACAACCTTTTATAAATCTTCTGTCCTATTTCAAGTTAAGTTAAAAATGTTATGTCAAGTTGAAGATAGCAACTTTTAAATTAAAATTTTCATCAACCATCCTTCTTGTGGTGCAGAATCTCATGCCGGCTATTCATCTCTCAGTCCTGACTCTTCCTCTCTGTAATCACCGGGAGGCGGCAACATGTCAAACACAACGCTCCATCTTCAGCATCCAATAGGGATGGAGAGAATCTGCTCCAAACTGTCCCATCCATTGTCATCGCAGGCCGCCGAGCTTATCAATTCCTTCATCAATCCTATCGATGTTTCATCAAACTGTCATTAGTCTCGGAAAAGATGATGAGCGCTCGTCGTTATGTCGGATAATTTCGAGGGAGGCTGGAATCTTTCCACACATTGTATGTGACACTGAAGATAAATCATATCTAAGTCACACGAATGAAAACTAAATATTCTCGTGACGCTGCAACTTGTATAAGCCGACTTTTCTTCCAAGAAAAAAAAAAAAAGAATCATTAATGGCTTCGCTATCGATACCATCTTATCAATTTGCATCTCTTGCATGAAAATGCAGCAGGATATTATGATTGGAACTAGCTATCCATCTTCAGACGGCTACAAGCTTGTGGTGGGTGCGTCACTCCTTGTGATTCCCCACTGTGACGCCCTTTGAAACTTCAAAAAAGTCCACAGTCGGCGTCAGGAATGTTTAAACCGTAATTAAGGTGAGCTGTGTTTAGCGGCGTTTTAACACTCAGCTGTGCATCGTTTGGCTTCGCCTTCCAGGAGTTGCTTTTTTATCTGTGACTAATTTTATGAATCTCTTTTGAGGATGACGCAGCGTCGAGATCTGATAGATGAATCACAATGACGATGATGCTGAAAACTCTGCGAAGGCTCCAAAAACAAATTGTCTGACATTTTACAACCTGTCATTATATGACGGGTATGTATTTACTCTCACCTCAGCATCTGAATAAACAGTATAATTATAAAGCAGTGGCAGCAGGTACGGGGAGGTTAATGAGGATCATCAGTTTAACAGCACACTATTAAAAAGGGAGCATCTAAAAGACGGTTTTCTTTACCGCGTATGAGACTAATGTTTAATTTCACGTCTTCTCTCAATACATACTTGCACCGGGAGGAAGAGCCGGTCTCAATATCTGTGCTCTCTCTGCAGTGTTGAGGTTTTTATGTGGCGCTGCAGAGCATCCTTACATCCTGCAACCATCTGACGCACAAGAACAAATCTGTGTCCATCTGGCCCTGTTTCATGCAAACCAATGAGATTGTATATTTTAGCTACCGAGAGTGCGGAGGAATGTGTGTGTGTGTGTGTCTCCGCTCTGCCTTCTTTATTATAGTCTTGTATAGCATCTTGCATGCCGACCAACAGTCCTCAGGGGCAATGTTGTTCTCAGTGCAGCGCAGCGGCATCACCCATTTATTCTGCATATATAACTGTCTTCTTGCACCTCAAAGATTGCACAAGCTGCCTTTCATCGCAGGCGGCCGCGGAGCACATGTCAGAGAACCAGTTTCTGAAACTCCCTTTAACTTTGTTCAGATACTTGATGCAGTGGTGTCCTGCTTCTTTTGTTGAACATAAAAAAAAAAAAGAATAAATAAATAAAAACAATGCATGGGGGGCTCCATCGCCGCACCCAATCTGTCAAGCCATCCAGAAACGGGAAGTTTGCGGTGAAAGTGAACACAGGAACATGCCTCCAGCTCTGACTGCTGCCAGTGCGCCGCATTTCATCCCACCTGTCTCAAAGTACAGCACAGCCGCGCTCTAAAGGCTTCGCCGAGGCAGTTTGTAGTTGTTGGTGAGATGTGATCAACAGATGTGTGACATGCTAACGAGATGCTGCATCGGATCGGTGCATGAACATTAAGGTGGATGTTACCGGGGATGAGAGAAGCCATCATGTGCAGGGGGTTGCAACTTGCACATGGAAACAGGGATGACGAAAATAAAACAACCAGATGGCGTCTTATTTTTTTATTTGTATATTTGTTATGCCGTTAATTGCGTCAGCAGACTTTTTCGCACTAATGCAGCACCTCCTCGAAAACACGACGGCAAAATCTAACTCAATTTAAAAGAATAGTTCTAGCATCGTATGTTGTTCTGTCTCATCACGACAGGAGCTCGATCGATCTGCCAAAAAGAGGCTTCATGCTAGAATCCCATTAGCCAAAGATAGTGGGCTCTGTTCGAGTGTTTTTGTTGGTTAATATGCATTCACATCAAAGCATTATATCTCTAATCCTTCCCGTCTTTGCCATCACACATGAGTAAGCTCACAACCTGCGTTTTTCCCCGACTCCAAACTGAATTATTCAGCCCTGCATTCAGCCACTTTCTGACATTTTAGATTTATGGCCCACGTGGGTTTTTGGGGAAAAAGGAAGGCAGTTCGATATCCTTGCTCGGCATAAAGATGAATCCAAATATCACCGTTTGCCTTCACCGCCGCTCCAGTATTGATCCCTTAATGTTGTTAGCCTTGACTAATGTCCTCGCCCAACATGTTAACAAGTGTTGGGACTCTGCAGCCGCACAGCGGCTTCACAGTCCAGACGTGTGCTATCGCTCTTTGTTGTGACTCATTCTTCATTTTCGCACCACTTCAAACATCTGGGGGATTTTTTTTTTTTCTCCTTCTCCCTCTCATCGTCTGTGGCAAAAGCCCCACGCCTCCCTCTCTCTACATCCTCTCCAGAGCCTGTCAAACCAGATAAGGCAAATTGCCGGTGTCTGTGGCTTTAGTCATGTCCTCCTGCCCCTCCTTTCTTCATTACGAGTGGATATGCCTTCCCCTCTATCTGCAGCTTGTCTCTATCCGGGGTAACATAGCCGATTCTTCCTGGACTCCGTTCAGCAACTCTCGGAGTGTCCTCGTCCCACCGTACAGCTGGTGGCCATGCACTTTCCCAAAACACCGAGGGGTCTTTTTTTTCTGCTCACTTTTATTGGCTATCATAGCGGATCAGTGGGAGCTTGGGTGGTATGACACAGCGCAAAGGAGAACAAAGAAGGACACGGCGCAATTAAGACACACTCCCGCTCCTCCGCTACCAATCTTTGTACTCTCCGTGTCACCAAGGTGACATTGCTCAGGGCGCTCTAGTTATTCTATCAGGTATTGAGGCTCGGCCTTCCGTTTGTACCATTAATCATCCCGGAAGCTGTGATGTAGGCATGAAAGCCTTTTTTCTCTCACTACATGACTCAAATTAGCCTCGTATCAAACAAATGAGCCCCTTATCTAATGATTCTATTTGAGATGCTGCTCTCGTGGTTTAAGACAGTTCAAGGGGTAAGACAATATTTCTGCAACGCCTTCTAGTTTTCTCTCGCCGTCCAAATCTGTATAGTGCAGAGAAAATCAACCTATTGACATCACATGCAATCATTTTGGACGTTGGAGCTGCAGGACAAGTTCATCAACTTAGGACAACAGGATGCTTCTGCTTGATGCTAAAATGTTCCAGCTATGTGAGAGGAGGATGCGACTTGGATCTATTTTCTGTCTGGTAGTGAACCGCTCATAAACTGTTTAAAGAGACGGGCTGTTTGTTTTTTTGTTTTTTTTATTTAAACCCTCGTAATTTTGATAGCAGTTTGTCCCTGAGGAACGATCTGTGATTTCAATTGTACCGACAAGTTTAAGGCTTTAATAAAACATCCTATAATACTCACTAATAGTGTGCGTGTGTGCGTGTGTGCGTGTGTGCATGTGCGTGTGCGTGTGTGTTGAAGTAGTAACCTTCAACATGGACCCTCCGGCTACAAAGTGACCTTCTTGTTTGTTCCACTTTCCTCTACACTCACAATCGCCACTATTTATTTCTCAGTCTGACATTTTTTTCTTTCTTCATTCTTGTATCAGAGTGATTCGGAGCAAAAAAGACAAACAATTTAAAAGTAAACTTTTTAAAAATTTCTCTTCACTACGCCAAAGTCGAACTGAGATTTTTCTCGCTTCGGCCAGCTTTAAATGCAAAAGTCCAACGCGCCTCCACACGTTCGTTTATTAATCAATCAGGAGCAACGTTACCTAATGATGCCTCCATTCAGCTGCCATGTCACTTTGACTTGAAGTCTCCTCTTCAAAAGCTGTCGAGGGACAACTAGTTCGCTTCAGTCTGTGCAGGAAAACCCAACGTTTGCCAAACGGTCTGAGTTGTGCGTCCGCTTGTCCTGCGTTCCAAAAGTTTCCTCTAAAATCCTCTTCAAACATGAGAAGTTTCAGATTTATAAATACGTGTTTGAGGAATCCAAAGAGGATTTGGTCAGAAGACGGTGGGCGTCCTCCCCCTTTCAGCCCCGCAGCACCGGAGCCAAACTCCCATCAGTGCAGCTCTCCAGCTGCGATGTCACAAGTGTGCAACAGTCATCAACAGTAATGTGTCATGACCAAGTGTCCTTGAGGGAAGCAGGACTTTAATCTGATCACTCCGTCAAAGTTAACTGAAGAACGACAGAAGTGAAAGAAAACAGAATCCATACTTAGGATGGGGGGGGGGATGATTGATATGTTTAATCCATTCCATTACGCTGTCTAATTGCCTTTGGTGCTGTGAACTGTGAGAGAAGTGTAAATAAATAGGACCAATGGCGGCTTGCCAAAATGACCTCAGCATTCATTTTTTTCCTTCTTCTTCCGCTGAAGGTCCGCCAAGCTGTTAGACCGCTGCCGCAGCTGATCCGTGTCCGTGCACACTGCATTAGACCCGTCCATAAATATTAGAAACGTCATTCCTGGGAATGTCAAGGAGCTTTAACACAAACAGGCATTGATATTCCCAACATATGTTTCCGGTATGCGGGCGTCAGCCAATCAGCTCAGGGAGAGTTTTCATCACGCCGTGTTTCTTCCAGTGAGCCGACGCATGGATCACAGTTCAATTAAAGCCCCAAGGTCGCGCGTTTGATGGCGTCACACATAAAGCCGTCCCCCGGACCTATTTGTCTTTGTTAGCGGCTCATGTATAAATCTCCTGGATACAAAAGACGGATCGGTCAGATTGTCCCGTCTTGCCAGACCCCGGCCTTCATTTGAATTTGCCCTTCAATCAATTAAATCAATGAAATGAGCTAATCAGAGAGGGGACACGCAGCGTGTCTGCACGCTCGATTTCACTTGTCTTTCGGGGGAAAGCGCTGTGGGAGAACGACATTATGTGGCCATTCATTGGTGTTATATTTCCACTAATTAGGACAGAGGCAGTGTGAATTGAACCTCTCATTCCAGCCTGCACTTTTTCCTTTTGATGTGTTTGCCCCTTTGAAGCAATTCCAATTTTATTAATACCCACCCAGAAAAATAAAATCCATTTCTATTTTCTTCTAGTTAAAGTACGAATCTGTAGTTGGTGAGTCCCTGTGATATGTGGGAGGGGACCGCGCATTGTATTTGTGTTCATCACCTCACAGTGACTGGGGGAAAATAGGCTCCCTGACAAGTTAAAAGCACATTATTTTACATAAAATATACCTCAGCCTTGTGCAGGGCTTGAACAAACCCACTGGAGCGGATTTATTTATACGACTGATGTCAATTGCTTGCTGCCTCTGCCCTCCGCACTATTTAAATCTGTTCGCTGTCCGGTCTCTGACCACAGTAACATAAACAACCTCATTAAAACCATAATTCTTCAACCTTTATGAAACTCATAGTGGTGCAACGAGGGGGCAGCCTTAAAAAAAAAAAGGTCATTGCCGCCTCAGAAGTACAACAAACTAGCTGAAAAATATAAGACAAATAATGAACACCCGTTGTGCCTCCACACATGCAAATATCTGCTGTTCTTTTTATTCCCAGGCATTCTTTACAAAGGCAGCGGGGAGAACCAGTTCATCTCTCTTCAGCCGCCTGTGATCTCCACTGTCATGGGGAATGGACGGCGTAGAAGCATCTCATGCCCGAGCTGTAATGGGCAGGCCCAAGGCAACAAGCTGTTGGCGCCAGTGGCTCTGGCATGGGGCATTGACGGAAGTCTGTATGTTGGAGATTTCAACTACATCCGCCGCATCTACCCGTCTGGCAATGTCACAAGTATCATGGAGCTCAGGTAAGACGATATCCCTCGATTGGGCAACTAATTGATATGTTACCTACGTCCCTTCCTAAAAAAACATCATTGAAAAGTTATAGATTTTTGATCCCAGTGACACACATCTTCCCCTTCCCCATTGAAATCTGAAATATTTTCCCTATCCATCTCCAAAATTAGGAAAGACATCCTGTCTTCAGCGTGTAATTGGGGTGAAGCCGCCCCCATGCCAAGTTGGCTTATCACAGCAATCTCTCTGATTCGGCCAGTTGGCTTATTTCAAAGTGGCAGATGTTGATTAAATTTATACCGGGCCATCATCCCTAGTCAGACGTGTCCACGACAAACATAACCCAAATCCTTCGTCTAAATTATGAGGTTTGTAGTTTCGCTGTTAAGATCATGGGGAGGTTCCCCCAAAAAATAGGGGGGTGTTATTGAAAATCGTTTCCTCCACCTGCGCCTGGATCAGCGGCACCGCAGGGCAGCTCTCATTAGAAAAGTGTGTCGTATGAAAGGGAATAAAAGGTGCTTCTCTTTGTTTTTCCTAGTTAGAGAATCAGCTTTTCTCTCCAAGTGAAGCTGTTTTACTACGAGGGGCTCGTGTTAGTTAAGTTATAATTGCAGCTGTAGAATAAAACGTTGGTTCTTGCAAACTACAGATTTTCGTGCAAAAGCACATTTCTCACAAGCGCAAAGGCGGTGATGTAATGATGTTTGCACATTGCAAAAAAGTCTGTCGGCAGGCAGGTTGGGTTGGTGAATGGGACCAACGGAACCCGACTTTGCAGAGCCAAAACGATGATATTTTGGCGACTGGGATACTAATAAAACATACAGGATCTTATTTGCTTGCAGAATGTTTGTCCTATATGAGTCTAGATCCTCCATACAGGAGTTAACTGAACCTCCTGTTATTGAGTGGCCGAGTTGAAAGTCAAACAGGTAAATGCAGGATGGAGCTCTAAGGTGACGACAGGGGTACATACAGTATTTCCTTCTCTGCGGGCTATGAGTTGCAGCCTCTCCTATTTTCTGCCAAACGGATTGCCGCTGCCTGCGACTTCCTCCCGTGGCTGAGTTGATTCTTCAAGGGGGCACTTTGGACTTGCCCAGACTCATCTGTTTGTTCTCTCCTCACTAGACGGAGTGAGGGGGAAGAAATCGCATCTTTATCAAGCTCTCAGTCATTGTTTGCACTGGCTTTATTTACCCCTTGAGGTTTTCCAAGAGGAATGATAAAGGCCTTTAGCAAAATGTTCTTGTCAAAACCTTGTGTGTCGTTCCTGCAAGATTTACTAGTTTCCTGATCTTGACTCTTTCCCTGTTTCCCTGTGTACCTCTTCGTAGAAATAAAGACTTTAGACACAGGTAGGTGTATCGTCTTAGTGCATGCTTTGCTTTGTTTTCTCCTCACATCACCTCTGCATATAAAACTCTTTCTTTTACAGTCGCCTCCAGCACCAGTCGTGTAATGATAACAAATTACAGCCTAATGACGGCTGAGTAAAAGAATTTGGCCAATGTAGCTGTTGATGAAACGGCTGCAGAATGTACAGATTTCTAAATGCAATCTAAGCATGAATATGGAATGAAATCATTTCAGTAATATGATGAACACCTGCATGCTAAGTGCAACGCAGACCAGTTGCAACAGCGCTGCAATAAACAGTATCTCTGTGCAGCTCGTAATTACATTTACAGTTCTGGAGTTCTGCTGTGATCCTGAGGGCTTTCACAACCGCTCTGTATTCATGATGAAGATAACACCACCACCAGATGAAGTAAGGATGGTGGGAATTAGCTCGCTCCGGTGATTAAATGACCACAAGTGCGAAAGCTGATGCGGGGGGAATGTGCTTTTTGATTCGGATTAGTATGTAAGGTTAGTTATGTGATGTTGATATGTGTGTGTAGGGACCTATGATGATAACCAATGATACCTTTAATGAAACTGACTCTTGATACCTCAGCTTGCGTATCCTAAATCATAATCTATCATGCATTTTTTACAAGATAATACAGCCTTGCATATGCTGGACATATTACCCTTGGGATATTTGAAATATTGACATTTCTCACAACATAACGTTGCAGACCGGAACTCAATTGTTCTTTGCTGCTCTAAAAAGGAAGTTGCCAGTAATCATCGCAGAGCAACTTCCTGTGCAGGGAAGTTGATTGCCTGTGTAATGACCGAGCTAACAGCGCTAACAGGGAGGTAGCAAGGTCTTATTTCAAGGGTAATAAATTACATGGTATCGGTTCAATCTATAGACTCGAGGATAGCATGTCAAGGGATTCAGGCTATCGGAACAACTCTATTCCCAATTACTTGCCTTATATAGAGGTAGTACTGACTTGCACCGAGGCGCCGATTTGCCCCAATCTCTCATTAAGAAGTTACAGATGAACCTACTGGATGTTTAAACCTCATTGAGACTGAAGAGCTGCAGGTTTTGCAGCTACAGTTGGTATAAGTGCATCTTAGTGGTAAATAACGGTCATAAGACTGCATAAGGAGGAATACATACAAGTGTTTTAATATCAGAAGTCCATCGCAGGGCTGATTCACTGGACTGCACAATGTCATGCAGGTGTTTCATTTATTCTGTCCGACCCCCCCTGCTGGTTGACTGTAAAAGAAAAGGGTACCTTGCTGCACTCATTGTAGAAACTCTATATCAGCCACACTTTTTCTTATATGTTTCTGGCATTTCCTTTGACTCATAGTATATGTCAAGTTTCACGACTCCATCTTCATCATCTTACAAAGACACTTCATTTATTTTGCCGTCACTTCCAATCAGTATTGGCAGGGGAACCATTAAGTTGGAGTCCAACCGGCGAAGCCGTGTTTACGACCGCACTATAAAACAAAGCTATTCCTCATGTTAACCGCAGATGTTTTTAAGTCTTTAAATGACACTTAAGCTCCTGTTATGTATCAACACTGTTAATAGAAAAAGGTTAAATCTTCTCATTTGCTACTTCATCTTTTGTCTGTTTCAGAAGGGTTAAATCCATTATGAGACACTTAAACAGAAAGCAAATCAGCTAGAACCAAATGACCGGATGCATTTCGCCATTAATTGTTAGCTACCATAAGCTCGTCATTTTCCAAACTCCCAGAATGCATCACCCCTGCAGGGGAGTGACAACAAACGGAGTGATCTGCCACGGAACTTGTCATTTCTGCTTTGTATCCTGGAACCCTGCTGCAGTTGTTTCCTGTTAAAGTCTGTTTGACTTCCATCCTTTTTTTTTTCTTTCCCTGTCTGCTGCTTTTCGTTTTCAAAGTCTCTGCCCTAACAAAGAAAATCCTCACGTTTTTTATTTCACAAAATTAAAAATAGAAGTTCAGTTCATTATCACTGCAAACAATGCTGCTGCTAATGCTGAGTTGATAATAAGGTTTGTATTTTCAATTGGACTTCAAGAAATACACTTAATTAGCTATTCAGGCTGTGTTTTTCAGAATAATGACACTCTAAATGGCAGCTACATTTTTAAGAATATAACCTGATTGAATAGCGGTATTGTTTTCTCTAATTGTCAAAAAAAAGTTCCCTAATACGGACCTATTAACACTTTCAAACAAAGCTGCTGTTAATCAACACGTCTTCATACCTTGCCTTGAATTTTTTAACAACTTCAAAATGGAATGCATGTTGAAAGCTCCATCAGGGGTCGTTTCGGGTATTTCACAGAAACTATTGCATTAGATCTGATGCAAGAAATATATCACTCCCATGCCTGCAAGCATATAACTTCACTTTTTGTCTTGTATGCAGTAACAACCCAGCACACCGGTACTACCTGGCGACCGATCCAGTGAGTGGCCAGCTGTACGTGTCGGACACAAACTCCCGGAGGATCTACCGACCGAAAACCTTAACAGGCACCAAGGATCTGCAGGGAAACGCAGAGGTGGTGGCAGGAACCGGGGAACACTGTCTGCCCTTTGATGAGAACCACTGCGGCGACGGAGGCAAAGCTCCGGAGGCATCTCTCACTGGACCCAAAGGTATCGTTTACAGCTAATGAAGATGTCGTACTGGAATGGATGGGCGGGACACAGTGATTGGTTTTCTCCGTCCTGAGTGGCGGTTCTAAATGTATGTGGGCTCTACGCCAAGTCGAGCCTTTCAACTAAAGAAAGGACAACAAGAGGGCTTCATAACTTTAAGTATTGCTGCTACATATCATTAAGTTGTTGTTTTAATAATTCCTGACAAATGTGGATGTGCTTCTTCTTGGTGTTTTGTTTCAAACACCTCTCAGGAAAGTAAAGTTCCCCGGCTTTTTAAAGCTTAAAGTAACAACTATCCACACCTGCTATGCACAACCTTTCGTCGGCACTGAAAAGTACACGACCCCTTTGTGCCGTTTTATATCTGGATTGCCCACTTTTCCATAAATTGTTCAGGATGAAAAGGCTAAGATGAATTGTTTGTGCTGGTTCTGAATGCCAACTGCAATAGCTTAGCGTTAGCTGGGTGATGAAGGCTCAAGCGGAGGCAATCTGAGGCATCGCCTCTAATGATGGAGTGGGTGGAAGCGGAGACCGGAGAGGAAACAGCAGATGGCTGGGATTTTTTTTTTCTTCTCCGCCTCTCAGACATTTGGTGAACTCTGCTCAAATGTGACACTTTTCATCCGTCTGAGAATCTCAGACGGTCAAATAGCGCGCTCCCAAGGATTCGCTGTGGGCTCCCTCAGCTCGTCAATGTTTTAGCAGAAAGCAATCTTGTGCCGACCTCGCCACAGGTCAAACCAAACCACTCACCTTCCATAGAGGCTTTTAAAGACTTCATTGAAAAATGAATCATACTCAGGAGGTAAAAAACTGAAGTTTACGCTGGTTCAGAACTTTTCCAAATCCATCCCCCCAAAAAAAACTGTGCACATAAACGCTCAAGAAGTGGATCCGAAAGCACAGAATCTTAAAAGAAAAACAAGAAATACTCTGCCAGCATGTCAGGTATGATTGAACTCCAATAGATACCGATGTCTATTAACCAGCACCATGACGCTGAGAGCAATATGGAGGCTGGCGTGGCCCGTTAATGTATTTTCCCAGTTTGGGATGAATGGTTATTGCACCTCCACACTGACTTGGCTGACACTTACAACTCTGAGCTGACACTCAATCATTGAGTCAATTTAGCCCTCTGTTGTCGCCATGGCAACTGCATGTCTTTCACCCCCTTTTCATCCAACGTTGGCCGAAGCTCCCTCGCTCATTTATATCTCAGATGGTGTGCAGATTATTGATAATGTTAAACTACTCCCAAATACACCACTCACAGACACCCCCCCCCCCCCCCCCCCCCCCCCCCCCCCCCCCCCCCCCCCCCCCCCCGT
>CAAKHC010019145.1:66603-92231 GCA_901007825.1 Macroramphosus scolopax | reverse complement strand
CCCCCCCCCCAAAACCCCCCCCCCCCCCCCCCCTCCTCTCCACCCCCCGGGGTTCTTTTTTTAGAGAGACGCAGCAAGTGCATATATACCGTATGAATACAGCCTTTCCCACTTCTGCCTGAGAAATTATTTAATACCAGAAAAGCAGCCTTTGAATTATTGATGGCTGTGCTTTTTGCAGTGACCTGAATAATGGGAAGGCAAGCTTGACACATGTATCCATCATGTTCCGTCCACTGAGTCATGCAAGCTGCGATGCCGCACATCTACCATGTTTTCCTGTTGTCACAAGTACTTTCCCCCCCTTTCTCCCCCTCCCTCCTCTTTCCTCTCTTCCTCCCCTCCCGCTTGATCCCAACAGGCATCGCCGTGGACAAGAGTGGTCTGATTTTTTTCGTCGATGGCACCACCATCCGTAAGGTGGACCAGAACGGCATCCTCTCCACGTTCCTCGGTTCCAACGACTTGACGTCGGCTCGCCCTCTGACCTGCGACAACAGCATGGACATCAATCAGGTGACGGTTTATTACCCTGCCAGTGTGCTCACACAGAGCGTGTGACAGTGCCACCTTGTGCCCCCTTTTTCTTACCCATGATAAGCAAGTCAAGTCCCTATCATATGGTGAATAATTAAGGAAAAGACAAGTCAAGTTATCAAAATTTCTGATGATCTGAATTCCGATTAAGTCAGTTAAAGTAAGAAAAAAAGAAGTGCATTGTCCTTTTAAAGGCGAACAACCTGTTGCGGCCTGATTTGACCTTTAAAATAATAATATTAAAGGCTCTAAAATTATAGCCATTTTGGTGTTCCTGGTTTTTTCCGCTGCCGTCCTTGAGCTTCATACAGTTCTTCTCTTCTAACTACCTTCATCAACAACATCACTCTTGAATCCTCATGTACTTCTTTTTGGACTTGTCTCTTCCGTAATTGCTGCCTTGGCATGTTTTAGTAGGCTGCCAGGTCTCCGCAGATTGCACGTTAGAAGTCTTAAGTCTTAAATCATGAGTCAAAGTGAAGTTCTTTATCAACTCAGAATTAGGTTTCCTTATATTCTATATGTTGTTAAGTTAACGTCTGATAGTGTTAAATTGCTGATCAGAGACGGATGCCTCCACCCACGTCGAAGGATTCTGTAAACAAAAAACCGCCTGTGATTTTCAGGACATTTACGGTCAGAGGTTGTTGAAGAGGCCAAAAGGAAAAACCCTCTACCCATAATTTTCCTCTGAATTAAATTGAGAAGCAAAAAGAGAAATAGGCAGTCACATAAGTGGAAGGAGCCGAGATTCCAAGAACACCATTACGGGAGGCTTGTTAATGAAAGAAGCCGAGATGAAGGAAACGCTCGTTCTTATTCTGCTCTCGACTAAACAAGAGCAGAGCATTTTCTCTGAAAGTACACGTGGAAAAATACGATCCTCGAAAAGAGGATGTGATTCGGGCAGGAAGTGGAGACGTGAAGTGTTTATTGTCGAGACGAGTCTTCGGTTCACGGTAGATGATACGGAGGGAAGAATAATTACTTCATTTTTTTTTTTGGGTGGGGGCTGTTTTGATGTGGCTGTGAGTTGAATTAGTGTTCCACTAGAAATCCTCAGGATTGAGGACACTTATACCGTACATGATAATGAAGCAGCCCTCAGCAGCAAGTTCCTTGCATTAAAACTTCTGCAGTACCTGAAGACGGATTGGCTTTGTAAAACACTAAAAATCTACTTGGAAATGAGGAAATCGGCCTTCTGTCCCCAAACAACAGTTCGTCAGCGCATCACCATATCATGACACTGCACCTCCCTTACTCTTAAACATTAATATTCCTCCTCATTTCACTGCTTTAAAGAGGAATATTGAATGAAAAATGCATGCATACGTATCTGTTTCTGCAGGAGGTGGATTGGCTGCTGCGGGATCACCCACCTCGTACACGCCTGTACACCAGACATAACAATGGGGCCTTTTTTGTTTCCTTTCTTAACTAACCAATTTACATTTTAATTACATTTCCTGCTGCTCTAACCGCGGATCAGCATTCAAAAGGGGTAAAAGGAATAGTAGAGTGCAAGACTACAAACAAAAAAACACTTCACTCGTCGTACGGCAGCGGGCTGCAGCAGATGAGAAACCCAGCGACCCTGATAGAAGATCTCACATGGCTCGTGTCCTTTTATAAAGTCAGATAATTACACGTTGAAGAGTGAAAGAGAGAAATGATAGGGTGGTTATTGGCAGCATGAAGGATATTAATGTAAACAGAGTGTGAGTGGTTAACAGGAAAGCGGGGAATATCATAAAAGAGCATGAAGACAAAAGGTTTCAGCTATTTCTGCCTGTTAGTTCTGTTACTCGGTTGTGAGCCAGTAATGATACGTTTTTTGGCGAGGTCGTGCGTTCCTCAGGGCGTCCAAGCGTCAGAACTGGCTCCGTGCAGTTTATCTAGCTGCCACCTTAAAGGCAGCTTGCTTGATTATTAATCACCCTGTGGAAAAGCACAATCCAGGAGCACTTTGACGGTTTTAATGACACATTAGAGGGCCAAGTCGGCCTTATGTGCTCATAAGAAAATGCTTTTTATTCACATTTCTGACGCTCAGACTAAACGTTTACTTTGGATTCTAATATGAACTTATTTATCCAATATACATGTAGTGCTGCCTGCCTTTTGTGTGTGTGTGTGTGTGTGTGAACTATGTTGCACCCAAAATGTATTTAATTAAATGAACTTAATTGATCAGCCAGCGGGGGAGCCTCTTGCTGAGGTTGCAGCACCGGTTAGCGCAGCACAAATGGAGCAGGACAGTGTGAAGTTAAATGCTCAAGGTTATATCGGCAGCGCTACAAATAGCACAAATAGGGGGATAAAGTCCTGCTATTTAGTTTGGAAATTTCAATCAAAATGTCACATCTCATCTTTGTCTCGGTATAAGACACGCCTACGGCGAAGTGTTTAGAGGGTGAAAGAAGACAAATAGAAGAAAGTGACCTTAACATTCACTGCGGACAGAATTATCCGTTAAGGCCGAGCGTCAGCGGGAGTATAAGTTAGGATGGAGACAGATCAAAGGGATCAAAACAACATGAAGATAGGAGCTTATAATTGTTTGATGTTCTAGGTTTGACAAACAAGCCTCATAGAGTAAAGTCACTCTTAAATCAAAAGACCTAATGAGCGATGAAAAAGACGAGATGGGGAGGGGGGGTGATGTGAGGATGAGGAGTAACTTGTTTCTCACTTCCAGTTAAATGTCTATCTACTGTGAACAAATAGACAAATTACCTGGCAACTTAATTGCTACATTCACTGCACGAACAAAAAATTTTATTCATCAGGTTTTTCCACCTCGAATAAAAGAGTCTCAATACGTGCAATACTTTTACTTACTACAAGCAACCTTGGGCTCATTCATTGTATTCATATTACAAAAATTGAATGTCCTCTTTGTTAATGAGAAGTAAAACAAATCTGCCGCTGAAACAAATTAAAATTCACTAAAATGAGCCGTGTCTCTGCACCGCGGCTTCAGAGGTGTTTTTTTTTTTACCTACTTCCACTACAATTTGACAAGTTTGATTCTTCGACTTCCCAGTGTCTCAACAATCAGCTGGATATGTTTCACCCACTGAGAAAGATGACAGGATGATGTGTTTGTCTGAGACGAGTGGAACACAGGAAAGCCTGGTAAAGGGGGGTTTTAAATCACCCTGTGTGGGTGCACCGCCATCATGGATTCATGCTTGAATTAATTGACTTCCTGTTATTACATAACTACATATTTATTTAACCTATAAACAAATGTGGGACATTTATGCTTGAGTCACTTCACAAGTCAGAAAAAAAAAACCTCCAATATGGATATTTATGTAAATCAATTATCATGTCATGGCTTCCTGTGACAGTAACACATGTGTTGTCCTGTATTTCAGGTTATTCTGGAGTGGCCCACAGACCTCGCAGTTAGCCCCATAGACAACTCGCTCTACGTCCTGGACAACAATATAGTGCTGCGCATCACAGAGAACGGCCAAGTGAGCATCGCAGCCGGCCGTCCCGTCCACTGCCCGTTAGCTGCCCTGGAACGCGGTGTGGCCGGTGGTCAAAGGGCGCAGTTAACCCCGCTCGAATCCGCCGTTTCCATCGCCATATCCTACCATGGTGCCATCTACATAGCAGAGACGGATGAGAGGAAGATGAGCAGGATCCGGAAGGTTTCTGTGGATGGCGAGATAACACATTTGGCCGGAGTTCCCTCCGACTGCGATTGCAAGAACGATGCCAACTGTGACTGTTACCAGACAGGGGACGGCTATGCCAAAGACGCAAAGCTCAATACTCCATCCTCTTTAGTAGCAGCTCCAGATGGAACCCTGTACATGGCAGACCTGGGCAACATCCGCATCCGGGCCATCTCTAGAAATGGGCCAACTTCCACTGGCAACACATATGAGGTGGCCTCCCCTGATGTGCAGGAACTCTACATGTTTGATAGCAATGGCACTCACCAGCACACTGCAAGTCTGCTCACTGGCGACTTGAAATATACTTTCAGCTACAGCACAGAGAATGACATCACGGCCGTTACAGACAGCAACGGAAACACCCTGAGGATACGCAGGGATCCGAACCGCATGCCGGTGCGTATCGTCGCCCCGGACAACCAGGTGATCTGGCTCACCATGGGCACCAACGGCGGACTGAAAACCCTGACAGCTCAGGGCCAAGAGCTGGTCCTGCTTACTTACCATGGCAACAACGGCCTGCTGGCGACAAAGACATCAGAGATCGGCTGGACAACTTTCTATGAGTAAGATCTGTTTTAAAAACATGCCAAAGTCAGACTTGTCATTTTAGTCGCTCTGCATCTGGAACTTGTCCATGATAGAAATGAAACGCGCCTCCTGCTTTCTGCATACTAATGCAATTTATGTAAACAAATGCACTCTGCATAATAGCACATAATGTTGTGTTTAGTAATATAAAAAAAAAGAAGAGCAATGGCTGCTTCTCACTGATGAGGAGGCAGTATTAACACGCTTTCAGTTCCAGGTATTCATTAAACAAACGTATTCGTGAGCTTGTTTCCTTCTACCGTTTGACACCGATATTCATATATTCCTTTCTTTTTTTTTTAAACCTCAGGTAATGAGGAACACAGTGTCTGCGTTGTGTGTGTGTGTGTTCCTCGTCCCGTAGCTCAGTACACGTTTACTCTATAATTAGTTTCCGTACTTACCTGCAATCTGCTTTAGGCTGCACATTTAATTGAAAGCTAATTATAAAATGTGCCTCAGATCTCTAAAATAGCCTAGTTAGACTTCAATACCTCAAATACCTTTTTAAAGGATGCTGCTGTTCACACCCGTGTTTTCTAACTTGACTCAACCACGTGGTTTCTTGTGTCGTCGCACGAGAACAGTTGATCACAACAGAACGAGAAGGGAAATCAATGCACACGTAGAAATAAATTAACATAGACAAGAAATATAGAAAGTTGAGCAAAATGACTTATTTCGTCATCGTCAGCCACCTGATAAAACGTGTTTTATTTTGGTAGCATGGCCTCTCAGTGATTGAATTTGCTTCCCGTGTAATTACGCCTTAAACACCTTCCTCACTAAAGGAGCAAATCATTCAGTCGAGGTTATGACACTTCCCTTCTTTTTAAGTCTGAAAGCTGAAGAGGTGTCATTTCCACCCATATCAAATATTTGGATTGTGCCTTGGATTGACGCGGTGACGCCTACACTTATAATTGCACATCTAACGACATTTTAATTGTAATAAAGATCTTTTAATTGAGCGCACCTCGGCACCAAGAGACTCCATCCATATCAATGCTTTTACACTTCTCTCTTCATCAAACAGATATGACAGCGAAGGACGGCTGATGAACGTGACGTTCCCCACCGGAATGGTGAACAACCTGTACACGGACATATACAGGGCGTTGACGGTGGACATCGAGAGCTCCCTGACGGAGGAGGAAATCAGCATCACCACCAACACGTCAAGCATCCGAGCCTTCTACACTCTGTCGCAGGGTAAGGCTGCAGCAGGCTGCGATTGTGCAATTTGTCATTGTTTCACGGGTCGCCGGGGCAATGTTGAGTAAGCTTAAGTCGTGTATCATTACAGCTGAGAGGGTCTGACAGATGTCAGTGTAAACGACTACTCTCAGTGTGTGGATTTGGGGTGTTCAGGGGGGACACGTCAACCTTGGATATAAAACAGTTTCCACTCACTTCATAGCCAGATGGTCCACTTATTTTAGCACATCATTCATGTTCCCTTCTGAAGATGCTCACTTTAAATACCTTGAGGATAATTAATAACCAACAATAATCACGTCAGGATTGTCACGAACATTCATTCAAGCCGCCCTCTGTGTTCCCCATCAACAGACCAATGTAGAAGTAGCTATCAAGTGGGCTTCGACAACTCGCTGAGGATTACGTATGCCAACGGGATGGACACCCACTACCAGACGGAGCCCCACATCCTGGCAGGGGCTGCCAACCCAACTGTAGCCAGGCGCAACATGAGCCTGCCCGGGGAGAGTGGGCAAAACTTGGTGGAGTGGCGCTTCCGTAAAGAACAAGCCAGGGGGAAAGTTATTGTGTTTGGACGCAAGCTGAGGGTATGATGCTTCCTTCTACCTTTTTTACTTAATGATCAATGCATGCAAACTTGGATGTAAAGGGAAGATAGCAGGGACAAGGAATGGATAAGCCATAATTGATAATACCTGTACGGAGGCTTGGAGTGTCCAGAGATCGAAATATGAGGTCATGAAATGCTATTGCATTAACTTGGCCTTGTACTTGATTTAGGATTCATTATCATCAGTCCTACAACTGATGACTAAGCTAGCGTATGGATCAACAGGAGCCAGAACGCTCCTTTCCTTTATTTCTCATGTTAAAACCGATATTAAGACTTGGTCCGAGGAGTGCGGTTGTGGCGACAAAGGACTCGAATCGTGGTCGTGTGTTCTATCTCGTAATAGCATTTCGTAACTGCACCAAAAAATCTGACTTACCTACAAATGTTATATCTCTGGGTTGTGTCACTGTCCTTTATACAACCTTCTGAAAAAAATATTTCTGCCATCTTTTCTTTCCATTTGAATTTATGGATCAAATCAACTTTTATTTCCTGACATGAAGGGAGGGGGGGGGTCCATCAATATTCTAGTACAGTACAGAAGTCCACCTCCTCTTAGCCCTCCTTGTAATCTCACACTCAGATTTATGACATACAGTACTTCATGAACTTGACTCAGGTGGTTACTTTGCCTCCGGTAATTATTGTCGCCACTAAATTTAGGAGGTTGTGATTTAAGTGTACCTGAACAATCGCCAGAGTGTCTTTCAGTTTAATGAGGCTCGTGAAGGGGGTGTTAATCTCTGTGACAACTGTAGTGAAAATCCCTCTGAATACGGTTAAAAGAGGGCAGCCCGACACGAACGCGCAAACTCCAGTGACATTTCAAATCAAACAGTTTTTCTTTCAAGTGTTATCCGATGGTTATTATTATCACCAGCTGCAGTCGTGTTTTTTTCTCTTACACTTTCTTAAATCACATCCTTCCCACAGGTGAACGGACGCAACATTCTGTCAGTCGATTATGATCGCACACTAAGGACGGAGAAGATTTACGACGACCACAGGAAGTTCCTCTTAAAGATTATATACGACACAGCAGGGCACCCGGTGCTTTGGGTGCCCAGCAGTAAGCTGCTGCCGGTCAACGTCAGCCGCACCAGCAGCGGGCAGATCAGTGCCCTGCAGAGAGGCCCCACCACGGAGAAACTGGGGTATGACAGCCAAGGCCGCATGGTGTCCCGGGTGTTTGCTGATGGGAAGATATGGAGTTACACCTACCTGGAGCAGGTAAGAGGAAATAATGTGACCGGATGAAGCGATAATAGACATAGTTAGTCAGTAAACCTATAGCCTCACAGAGGTTATATTTCTGACCTGCAAAGTGACGGCAGATGAAAAATATTTTTTTAAGCTGCTACAATAAATCAAATGGTAAAAAATGTATGTCAGATATTGTACGTGATCCCTTTAGCAGCTCAGCAAAGTGTTGACACCCCACACACATTTTTCATCAAAAACCATTAGTGGCCAGACGGGAGAATAAATTGAACTACTGAGTAGTAAATACAGAGAATTCAGCAGCCAATTGGAATCCTAATGACACACTCACTTTATTTATATTTTTAGGATTTTTTCCTTGCCAGGCTGCACTGTTCAAAACCACAAATGCACTAAAAGAGCACAAACATCCACCATGTATTCGCCATGTTGAATGGATCTGCCCCAAACCTTAATGGGTTCTTCCTTCACCCCATGCTACACCCCTCCAACAAGTTCAATGAAAATCCACCGGGTAGTTCTGGATGTTGCACATGGATGCCACACGAAAAATAATGAATCTATCAAATAGCAGCTCCGATTAGTAATTATCCTACAAGTGCACTTAAAAGACTCTTCCGGTGAATCACTCTCTCCACATAAATAAGTTGTAAAGGCTTTACTGAGATGCTCCGCTTTTTAAAAACATGCAGAGATTTACTTTTCATTGCGTGACCTGGAGAGGCCGTGTCAACAGGCTTGACATAAGGAACACAAGAGAGCTCAGGGAGCGCAGGGAACCTCAATGTCGCTGCGGATGACCGGGCATGACATTTTAACAGAAAGAGTTGGAAGCCTTTCGCAACACAGCCTCCAGTCCCAACTGCTTTTACCGTAGATTCATCAAGATAGTATAAGAAAGGCATCAATATTGCTTTTCCTTGATACTATTCAGGACAGTACTTAGTAAGTTATTAGAAATGATTTTAACTACTATGTTTATTACCACCAAAAAACTGGCAGCTGCTGTCTCAAACACTTGTAGTTTGCACAAGCTAGTGCATTTTTCATAAAATCCTTTCTCCAACAGGGAAATTTCCTCTCACGCTGTCTGCACTCCTGCTGCTTGGCTTTACAAGTATATCATGCATAAAATATCATGCAACTCGACAAAACACCACCTTTTTTTGTTTTTGCTCTCTCCCCTCCAGTCCATGGTTCTCCTGCTCCACAGTCAGCGCCAGTACATATTTGATTTTGACTCCCTGGACCGGCTTGCTGCTGTAACCATGCCGAGTGTTGCCCGCTACACCATGCAGACGGTCCGTTCAGTGGGTTACTACAGGAATCTCTATCACCCACCGGAGAGCAACGCCTCAGTCGCTGTGGACTACAGTGAAGATGGTCTCCTGCTGAGGGTATCTCACCTCGGCACAGGTCGCAGGGTGCTGTACAGGTACCGGCGGCAGAATAAACTTTCCGAGATCCTGTATGACAGCACAAGGGTCAGCTTCACCTATGACGAGACCGCGGGTGTGCTGAAGACCGTCAACCTGCAGAATGAAGGATTCATCTGTTCCATTCGTTATCGCCAAGTGGGTCCCCTGGTGGACCGGCAGATATTCCGCTTCAGTGAGGATGGCATGGTCAACGCGCGCTTTGATTACACGTACGACAGCAGCCTGCGTGTCACAAGCGTGCAAGGCGTCATCAATGAAACGCCACTACCCATCGATCTGTACCAGTTTGATGACATCTCGGGAAAGGTTGAGCAGTTTGGAAAGTTCGGGGTGATATACTATGATATAAATCAGATCATATCCACCGCCGTCATGACCTACACAAAGCATTTTGATGCACACGGACGCATCAAGGAGATCCAGTATGAGATATTCCGCTCACTCATGTACTGGATCACCTTCCAATACGACGACGTTGGCCGAGTCGTCAAGCGAGAGATCAAGATCGGCCCCTTCGCCAACACCACCAAGTACGCCTACGAGTATGATGTGGATGGCCAGCTGCAGACTGTCTACTTGAACGAAAAGGTCATGTGGCGCTATACGTATGATCTAAATGGAAATCTGCACTTGCTGAACGCAGGAAACAGCGCCAGACTTCTCCCTTTGCGCTACGACTTGAGGGACCGCATCACCCGTCTCGGAGACATCCAGTACAGAATGGACGAAGATGGTTTCCTGCGGCAGAGGGGAGCAGAGATCTTTGAGTACAACTCAAAAGGACTCTTGGTGCGGATATATAGCAAGAGCAGCGGCTGGACAATTCAGTATCGTTATGATGGCCTAGGGCGCAGAGTGTCCACCAAGACGAGCTTGGGCCAACACCTTCAGTACTTCTACGCAGACCTGAGCTACCCGGCCAGGATTACACATGTATACAACCACTCCAGTTCGGAGATCACCTCCCTCTACTACGACCTCCAAGGCCACCTGTTCGCCATGGAGATCAGCAGTGGGGAGGAGTTCTACATCGCCTGCGATAACACTGGCACACCTCTGGCCGTGTTCACCAGCAACGGCCTCCTGGTCAAACAGCTCCAGTACACGGCGTACGGTGAGGTGTACTTTGACTCCAACCCGGACTTTCAGCTTGTGCTCGGTTTCCATGGAGGACTGTACGACCCCCTCACCAAACTGCTACACTTCGGGGAGAAGGATTATGATATCATGTCTGGGAGGTGGACTATTCCGGATGTTTCTGCTTGGAAAAACGTTGGAAAAGAGCCAACTCCGTTTAACTTATATATGTTCAGAAATAACAACCCCATCAGCAAAGTGCATGAAGTGAGAGAATATGTTGCAGGTAAGATGATAAAGCTTCTGCGACTGTTTTTTTGTATTGTCTACTATCCAGCAAAATCTCTTGTCTATAAGATCTCGGAAAATAGCGTAAATGGCCACAATCTCTCAAGGCGATGCTTTCACATTTCCAACTAATATTTCTATTTCTTTCGCAGATGTGAACAGCTGGCTGGTAACCTTTGGATTTCATCTTCACAACACCATACCCGGGTTTCCGGTCCCAAAGTTTGACCTAAGCATGCCATCTTATGAACTGAGGAAGAGTCAGCTGTGGGATGATCTGCCGGTTGGTTGATAAAAAATCTGTCACACATATTTAAACACTAGATAAGAGAATACCAGAAGAAAGGCAAACTATTGTAGAGCATTTGTACCCCTCCAACTCAGAGACAATACGCCTTTGATAGTGTAGGGGATCTAACAAAACATCTACTTCTGTTTACTTAATTTTTGTCTTACGTCAGTATTTTGAAGCTGCCATCTCTTAATTGGATTGCTATGCATTTCATGAAATATCAGGTTTAATTGGGCTAAATTTGCATAATAATACGCATAATTAGCACAATGTGTACTTTGTGCTGTCTTACTGTTCGAACACATTCTAACACCGACTCGCTTTGTAGGTTTTGTGGTGTTGCTACTGTTAAAACAATCTTTTGAATGCATTTATGCATTTGGTCTGAGGCCTTAACACAAAAAAAGTGTAGCCTTAAAATTTTCATGGTGGATTTATCTGCTTTTGACTCTAGACCGCATATTTGAAAAACACCATTATCTTAGTTGAGGATGGAAGTCTCTGAAGCAAAGCAGTAGCTGGTTCTAAATGGCCTGGAGAGCCAGGTTCTGCCATGTTCAGGCGTTAACGTTTCACTGCACTCTTCCTACAGTCTCTCTCTGGGGTCCAGCAGGAAGTAACCAGACAAGCACATTCTCTCTTGTCATTCGAGCGGCTGCCAGAGGTCCATCTCAGTCGAGGTCGCAGAGGTGAAAAGTCTTGGCTGTGGTTCTCAGCGGCGATGTCTCCCATCGGGAGAGCTGTTATGTTCGCCATATACAAGGGCAGCGTCCACACTCACACACTGAACGTGGCAAGCGAGGACTGCACCAAGGTTGCGACGATCCTCAACAATGCTTTTTATTTGGAAGACCTCCACTTCACCATAGAAGGCCGGGACACGCACTACTTTGTCAAACCGGGCCTTCCGGATGCTGATCTTGCTGCGCTGCACCTCACGAGTGGACACAAAACTCTGGAGAATGGCGTCAACGTGACTGTTTCCCAGTCCACCACAGTCATGGATAGTCGCACCCGGCGTTTCGCAGATGTGGAGATTCGTGCCGGCGCCCTAGCTCTTCATATCCGCTACGGATCCACGGTGGATGAGGAGAAAGCGCGGGTTGTGGAACTTGCTCGTCAGCGCGCCTTGGCCGGTGCGTGGGCAAGAGAACAGCAGCGAGTGCGTGATGGTGAAGAGGGGGTCCGTCCGTGGACAGAGGGGGAGAAGAGGCAGCTTCTGAGTAGTGGCAAGGTTCTGGGGTACGATGGGTACTATGTGCTCTCCATCGAGCAGTACCCGGAACTAGCGGACAGCGCTAATAACATCCACTTTCTTCGGCAAAGTGAAATCGGGAAAAGGTAACAATGCGAGGTGGATTTTCTGCCAAAGAGACTTCATTTTGGTAGAGACATATTAGCGGACAACATGCCAAGCAGCTGTAATCAAAGGTTGCGGATACGTACCCCGAGTGTCGATGTGTTTTTTTGTAAAGAATAATAATAATAAAATAATTCAAGAGGTCAAAGGCAATGCTGTGCATTGTGACCAAGGGACTGCAAAGTAAATGTATAACTACACGAAGCCTTAACATGGCAATTACAGGTCAATTCCTCTGTAGCACAAGCCTTTTGGACTCTGGACTCTTGACGCAGAGGAAAAGTAGTGTGTTTGGGGAAACAGTGAGCTTATTTAGGTGTTTTATGTTTGCTTTTTCTTTTTTTTTCGTTTTTCATCAAGAAAAGTCCGGCTTAACAGAAAGAGAAATGTTTACATTGTGCACATCTGCACTTCTATAGAAGTATGTGGCTCCTAAAGCAAAGCAGTGTACGAGCAAAAACAGAGCGATGAAATGTTTGTTTTTAAAAATGAAATCATTCTAATGTTAGCGAGCTATCCTCACCAAACAGAAACCTATGTATACAAGATTTTAGCACTGTAAACATCCAAAATGTCTTTTTCTCTCTTCTGAGATTGCAGAAAAAAAAGGTAGTTTCCCATGTTGAAATATTTGTTGTGGGGGGAACAAAAAGGACAGTAAAGGGACGAAGATCTCTGTCAGGGGGTTTTGGGTGGGGGTGGGGGGGCACAGATGTGTCTTGGATAGCACAGGGACACCATGTTTTGTAAATTATAAGAGGGTTTTATGGCATTTTTTTAAAAAAAAAAAACGGAAACTGAATAAATGTCTGTACTAGTCATATTACCAGTAATTTATGTTGTGTTTATACAAAACGAAGTCCAGCTGATTTTCCTTTTTAAACTTTTCTTTTTCAGACACGTTTTCTTTTCTTTTTTTTAAAGCTACATTCCTCCTAATATGGCTTCTTCACAAATGCTCTGTTTTAAGTGAGAAGTGATTAACTGAAACGTGCATGTAGTGACAAGTATTTACAAAGTGGTGTTGTATCTATAACATGCATTCAACTATTATTAGTTCCACTAAATTTAATGTTTATTGGGCATAATGCCTTTTGACCTGCCTTCCTGTCCAATAAATATTTCATCCACACAAATATTTCATGAACCCATCTCACATAAACAGGGTTGCAGTGGTTCCAGATATAGATCACATCCATGTTCTCCGACAGGTATTATTTGGCACCTCATGGATTAAAATGATATTGGGTTTCTTTTTCAGTGTCTTGTTTTTTTTATGAGGACTTGTGTCTGTTCGGGTTGCATAAGAATATGAGAGGTGAGAAAATGGGTGTCAAGGCTATAATGTTACGTGTGCATGAGTGTTCTGTATTCCTAAAGTACATCCTCTGAGCTACGAAGCCAGGGAAGAGAGAGGCTGTCGATATGGAGTCAACATTGATGGGGATCAACGTGCCAGGAGAGTCTGGAGTTATTTTATTCATTAACAACATCAACGATAGTCGTACACGCACGTAAGCATTGTTGTTGGTACGCTGTGGGAATGTGGGAATGTTAATTAGCATCCCAGGTAGATGTGGTAGTTAAAGTTGGTTGATTTACTATCAATATGTGAGGTTTAGATGTATTTTTATATCAATATTTTGGGGAAACATTTGGTGTTTGACTATGGCGGGGGTATATATTTGAATTATGGCCCTGCAAAGCACACACATGCTGGGGGGGTTGTTTTGTTGTTGTTGTTGTTGACCTCACTCCGCTGCTCCAGCGTTTCATAAATGCTATGGGGTTTTTCAATTTTACAGACGTGGGAGCTGCCCTCATAAGCCGCCTCCCACACGCCCTGAATTTAACTTGTGGGATCATTATGTTATGTAACAGCGTAGAAACTCAAACAGTTGAGCCAAGGTAAACAAATATTGTTCCTTTGAAAAACTTCAGTCCAGATGAAATATATACAAAACTGTCTGCCTGAAGGCGTTGATTCTTTTCTGACTAGAACTTGAACCTAATCCCGGACATTTAGGCTGTTCAACATCATGTCTTATGATAATCAATGTAATATCTAGTGTAATATTTTTCAACTCACCTTTAACGAGCCCTCTTGGGGGGATTCCCGCCTCCCACTTTGGAAAGCTTCGACTGAGAATAATATCAAGACATATGGTTAAAGATATATTTGATAACCTATGGACTTCTCATCGGACTCCCGCAGGGTAACACCACCCCAAATTACTTATTAGAGGTTCCAACCTATTATTCATTCACTGTGAACTTCTACGAACCCCATTTATGTTGATCTACCTAAAGAGATTCAAACCACTACTGATGTTCCATCTTGAATTTACAAAGTTGGCAAATGAAGCAATCAGATGAAAAGTTCTCTGATGCTCCCTAGTGGTGCAGAGTGCATAGTTCACAGAATCATATAGCCGGGTACTTATTGGCTTCGCTGTACTCTCAAGAGTTTTTTTGCACATTAGTTATGAAGTCAAATTGTTCACTCGCATTGTGGTGGTTGGTGAGACATGCGAAAAAGAGACAGGAACTCACTTCTCCAGGTTAATTTAAAGAGACATCAAATGGAATAGATAACCCGGTGATATCAGGAATGATCTGCTGCAGTATCACACTGTGACCGCAGTGGGCACTGGCAAAGCAACACAGCGTTACGCAGTGCAACCAGAACTACTTCAAAGGCTTATATAAAAGAGATGGCACGACTTTGCAAGAACATCAAAGACCCCAAATTATCATGCAATAACCACATCAGAGCAGAGAGAGAGAGAGAGAAAAAAAGTCGAGTTTCATAATTTAATCAAGCCTCATCTTATGCACAAAGGTAGCCGTATGTGCGGTTCAGAACTTTGCATCAACTGTTTATGAACCCACTTTAAGCCAAAGTGAAACACATTAGAGCACGGGAATGAAAACATACACTGTATATGACGTTTGAGTTCCACGTCGTCAGGTGGCTTCATGTCTGGATGGTTGTTAGTGAAGAGAATGCAACATCCATCCAGTATCAGTCTGCTGGATGGAGGAATTAAGATTGGAGTCTTAAAAAATGAAAAAGCAGCTACCCCGTCTGATATTTGATTAGGACCATGTGACTGAGGGGCAGGGAAAGCTATAATTTAAAGTTTAATTGAACACATAAATAATTGATGTGATATCAGAAATGTGCGACCGAGTGAATCGACGGGGCTGATTACAAAATTATGAACACATGAAAAAGTCAACAGATTGAGTTCTCCAGTAAATAATGTGTAGCCGATTGCTTCACCGAGGGCACCATTTTTTGTAAAACTCATTTCTGTGCTGTCCCTCTGTGACCAACGTCACCATACAATGGATGAAGCCCGCTCACTCACCTTCATATGACAGGTTATGGATCAACAAGATGTGCAGGAAATGCCTCTATCGCCTGGGGTGACGGGGCCTTCTCCATCGCTTCTGCCACCCTCTGGAACTCTTTACCGCAACACGTCAGATTCAAAACATCACTTAAGATTCACCTGTTCAACACTGCCTTCAACATCTGTATCTGTATCATCATCAATATATGAAAATATATATATATATATAATATATAACATGTTTTTTTTTTGGTGGGGGGGAATTCTCCCAGAAAAAAAAATATATACATACATATTTTTTTTTAAACTCATTTCTGTGCTGTCCCTCCGTGACCATCAACATACAATGGATGAAAAAAAATAATATATATATATATATATATATATATATATATATATATAATTTTAGGGAACATTTTCCCAGAATGACGTCATAAAAAAAAAGATTTTTTGTTTTTGGAAATTCTCCCAGAAAAAAAATATATAGATATATATCTATATATTTTTTTAGTATACATTTACATTTAATTAAGGCAAAATTAATCTCTCGTCATTAGAGGTCAACTGCTCTTAAATTATAGCATATACTATGGATCAAATAAATATAAAGAGTTAAATCATATGTGCAGCTTCCAGAACAACAATAGGAATCTGCTCTTCATTAAATTCAGTTATGCCATAATATAATGAATTCAAAAAAACATTACCTTGGAATTCGATTGCTAAATTCTCCATTTGAAATACCATTATTTTGTGGAGAAAAAGAAATATGATTTTCTTTGTTTGCAAGCACATCAAAACAAATTGCTTAAAAACAAGCGAACCTGTGTGAACTGCAGAAGCCCAGAGAGACAAACAAAATTACTTTATGATCTGGACATAACAATCTTTGAAAATGATGTTTCTGACCATACATGAACACATTTCTTTCTTTCTTTCAAAATACTTTGGTTGTCTAAACGGCCTCCTCATGGTCATATGACAGAGTCTCATTTGAATGACGTCATTGTCGCCGTGTTTACCTGCCGACATCCCTTAATATTGCAATACTCCGCCATGATAGTTTTACCACGGCCTAAGTTGTCAAGATTGCGTAATGTCGCTTGAATATATTCTGCAATAGCAAGCCTGCAATGAAGATTCTTTAGGTTAAACATTTTAAAAAAATGTATCTTTCTTTTATATCTCATTTGTGTTGGTTGCAAATGTGATGCGATCCAATACGACAGCGTTGAATTCTACTTTTATGAAGCTTATCGTTTTTGTTAATTCCATTACTTTTGTAGGGTTTTATTGACTGTATAAGCCCTGTAAATGTAGTGGCCAAACATTAAAAACACCTAATGCAGTCCAGTTGAACACTGCTGCAAACTACAACCTCTATAATAAAAATGAGGAATAAAGTTAAAGCCTCTCTCAATAAGAAACTCTCATTATTGTCTCTGTAAAGGGAGAAAGGAAGGCAGAGCTGTTGCATTAGAGTTTACAAGAAATGAAGAGTCATAAATGGGACAACTTAATCAAAAGCTCTATTGATCCGATGATCACAGGAAGATTTGGTTCGTTTAAATTATGAAGAGATCTGGATGTATTTTCTTGATAAGAAGGTTTTGGAAAACAAGCAGAATATTCAAAAGCCAATGCTTCTTACTATTAATATATTTTGTTTGTTTTCTAAACTGGTTGAAGAGACGGGGATGGCCCACGCTCCACACGGTTCAAGGACTGGCGCTGGGAGAGAGGGGTTTCACTGGTATTTCACATGGCAGTGAGGGGCGTGCTGATAAAAGCTTTATCCCCGTTGTCTTTTAATCAGTGACTCACTCAGACCTTGGAGATTATGTGCGCAGACACGTGCGTCCCTATCAGTGAGATGGACAATCTGTTAACAGATTCGACACTCATTCGCAACTCGAGCATCTCACCCACTGTGTCCACGTCTCTCCAGCATCCCATTCATCCCAGCGAAATAAGAAGAGCAAAGCATTTCCGGGGAGAGTGGAGAGGGGAGTGGAGACTCTAAGCTCTTCTTGTTCTGTCTGCAGCCCCTATATATTGCTAGGCGTGTACAATGTCCCAGTTCAGAAATAGCTGCTTGTTATCATCCCTCTGATCTTCTGAGGACAATTGCACAGGCTGTTGGGACTCCACTTGAGAAGTCTGCAAAGAGCGCTGGTGGAAAACAAGGCAGCTAATGATCTTGGGTGGATTTAGAGATTTAGAGACAGTGGATTCGTAGAGTCTTAACGATAGAACTGGATTAGCTGTTGTCCAAAAATACTCTTTTCTGTTGTGGCTGTGTGTTGTGCTGGGAGGGTGGGCAGTGAGGGACACGACTACACTGCCAGCCAATGGGACACATATTTACCTTGAACCATGTGTGACGACGGTCGTCCTTTCCCGGTTTTGGAAGCATCTGATTAGACCGCTTAACTGGAAGAAACCCAAACACAGGTTATTTAAGAAGACAGCACGTACAGTCCACACTGCAATGTTGTTCACTGAGGTGAATAGAAGATTAACCAAACTGCAAATATTTACATTTGAAGAGTCCGTTGACTTCGGAGGGATGACGAAGATTCCCAGTGGGATGCTTTGGAAGACACGTGTGGCTCGTGACATCTAAAAACAGGAGATCAAAATAAAGGTGTTTTGTTTTGGCCGAACAGAAATCAAACCTTTTACCTGGGCAGGTGGCTGACGTTGAAAACAAGCATATTTTTCCCGCTCAGAAAAAAAAAATCTATTATCATGAAACAAATATAGTTTTTCTTTACATTATTTAAATTGAATTTCCGAAAAACATGATAAAAAATTAAAGCTGAGAGAGTGTGCATCAGGTCTTGCAGCTTCGATATCAAATATGAGCTGTAAACATAAGCACTCAGTCCTCTCTGTGAGACACTTATGTAACCGAGCTCCCTCTTTGTTATGGACAAATCACAGTCAAATAAAATCTGAGAGTGAGCACTGACGATACCGAGACAGCCGGGACCACGGGGAACCCGTCATGAGCTGCTATTTGATAATCCTGCCACACTAAGTTGGACTCCTTGCATTAAGAAGAGTAACATGCATGTTAAATTTTGTTGTTTTCTTTCATTTTTCTGTTTGCATACGGGTTCTGTGTTCTGTGACAGCTCAATCAAAGTCCAGGAGGTGGTTGCGGTTCAAGGTGAACAACAGCCTTCCTGAGGCAAACAGAGGCGAGGCCGGATGATGATCGCATGCTCGGGAGTGATTGGACGAGCCGAATCTTTAAAAATCTGGATTGTGTTGGAGACAATTTTAGTAACTAATAGTTGTGAAGAAGTATACATCGTTTGCTGCGGCTGATTTTTCTGGACAAGTCATGAGTGGATGTCCATACTTTGAGAAGAGGCATTTGTACGTTTATATTATTATTTCACGTGAATCCAATGCATTTGCATTAAGATTTGTCTGGTTCAAATACATCTATTTGTGATGATTGGAGAACAGCATAACTTACTTTTATTTTTACACAACTGCAGGTTGTTCAAAAACAAGCCTGACAAACCAGAGGAGGAGGATGCCTCTCAGGCGGGCGTTAACAAGGCCAGTAAAGGAGGAATCATCTATGGAGACTACCTGATGGTAAGAAGAAGAAAACAACATGATCCGTCTTTGTGTCTGGCTTCTGCACAACAAATGTTGGGATTTGCATTTTTTAAATTGTTTCTTCTTAACCTTCAGCTCGACAAAATAGTCTCGTCCCAGGTGCTGCAGAGTGAAGTGAAGGGGAACAAGATCCATGACGAGCACCTCTTCATCGTCACCCATCAAGGTAAAACTGCCTGCGTGGTGTCGGAGGTTCAGTTTTGTCTATTTGTCACATTGGAAATAAGGTTGTTTTAATCTTAACTTTATGTTGATATTACGTTATTTAACTTGTTAGCAATAGACTTGTGTTCAAATTTAAAAGTAATTTGGACTTTAAGGAAGACACTTTATTTATAAAAAGAAATGTAAACTTATTAAAAAAAAAGAACTGTAAGCCTGTTGGACTTATTGACCTTGTGATACGTACTAAAACGTCGGTGACATCTCTTTGTGTTTTGTTTCAGCCTATGAACTTTGGTTCAAGCAGATTCTGTTCGAACTTGATTCGGTGAGAGAGATCTTCATCAGCGGACATGTGAGTCACGTTTTCTGGGAATGAAAATATGTTTGTGATTCATGTGATTTTTTTCTTATTTAAATTATCGTGAATCAAATGCGGAAAAAAATAAAATAAACAAGAGCACTCAGAGCGTATCCCTCCGCCCAGACGAAAACTGTTCAGAGGATATTTATGAATGCTGATGAGATTCAAGCATCTGAGTACTGGAAGTCTTATCGGACCGCGTCTAGTCTGTTAACATACTGAAGGGCTTTTTGGCACTAAACCTCCTCTGGTTTCTTAAATCATGTGCTTCTAACATTCAGCCACTAACTCAGCTCTGCTCCCTTTGAACATCTACAATGTTGGTGAAGCACTTACACTCCTGTTGTGGGGTCGTCGCTGCCATTAATATCTAAATTCCAAAACCAAATCAGTTTTTAATTGTGGTCAAGACTCACCATTGGTGTAAATTCCATCTACAACTCATGAAGTAATGTTGCCAACAAACACAAAAAGGTGAAACGAAACCTCCGTTGTTAACGACTAGGACATCTGGTTCTATCAATCCAGATGTTTTAATATGAGCCGGCTGTTCTGAAGTCTGATTGCTTCCAAGAATATAAATCTAGTTGACCAATTTCCATAAATTCATGACAGAATCCGATGGTCAGACCTGAGTTCTATTCCTCCCCCGGGCATTACCTGTCTGTCATTCCATCCCAATACATGTTTGTGTATTCCGGGTTTTGAAGATATATGCTGGTGTTTTTTCATGAATTATTTACATGATTACATCTTGCGTGTGTCTCTGCAGGTTCGCGATGAACGCAACATGCTCAAAGTCAACACTCGGATCCACAGGATTGTGATGATCTTCAAGCTTCTGGTTGACCAGTTTGCAGTTCTGGAAACGATGACAGCCTTGGATTTTTTTGACTTCAGGTAAACTTATAAATAACTTCAGGAAATCTCGACTTCGGCTTTAAAAAATTCATAAGATGCCCTCCTCCATGGTAGCGCTGTCTTCCACTGTGTGCATGTGAGCTTATTTGTGTGCGTGTGTGTGTTCAGGGAATATCTGTCTCCAGCCTCTGGCTTCCAAAGCCTTCAGTTTCGGCTTCTGGAGAACAAAATCGGAGTCCCAGACAACCTGAGGGTTCCATACAACAGGCGTCATTACAGGGACAACTTCAAGGGTCACGAGTGTGAGATGCTGCTCGCCACCGAACAGGAGCCAACACTCTTAAAACTAGTTGAGGTACATCTGAGAACCCCAAGACGTGGGCGTCTCTTTATGTTTTGCAATTATTTGGACAAGTTCTGCTTATTTGTATTTTGCTCCGGATACGACCACGCTCCTGCTGAACCTTGATCTGCTCTTTTAAAGGAGTGGCTGGAGAGAACTCCTGGCTTGGAAGCGGATGGATTCAATTTCTGGGCAAGGCTGGAAATCAATATATTTGATGGGTTGAATCAGGAGAAGGAGAAAATTGAGGTAAGAGATGACTGCGGCGCTCCCTGAAGTGCGACGTTGATTGGCAGACGCGGCCTTTTATTTACCCCTGATTTCTTTCCCTCAGAAAATGCCAGATTCCGAGGACAAAGAAGAATTGATGGCTGAGCTGATCAAACAGAAGGAGCTCTTCACCTCCCTGTTTGATGAGAAGCGTCATGACCATCTCGTCAGCAAAGGTAGCTGCCTCCTACTGACGGATGAAGTCACTGTACTGTGTGAAAACTTTTATACTAATGAATATGACTTCCGTCCAACCAGGTGAGAGGCGGCTCTCTTACAAGGCTCTGCAAGGTGCCCTGATGATCTTCTTCTACAGGTATGTGGACCTTTTTACTGCTGGTTTTCCTTCTTTATCTCCCCATAAAACTTTACTGAAAAACTTTTACACAGTTGCCTCGGCAGGTTTGTCTAAGAGTCATACACTTCCACATCAGGGAGCTTCACTTCTTATGTTGACCACTGCTTCTCTGTGTCAGTTGGGGTTTTCTAAAGGGCTCTTCAGTGCAGCTCTGACAACCACACAGGTCATGAGATAACGGTTGTTTCATTACTCGTCAGTATTACCTGACGGTGTGATAACCCGTCTTTAAAGAGTGTCCAGGGTCGTGACAGGCGCTGTTATCAGCGTGGATCTGCTGGGTTATCAATATAACAAACAGATTTGTATCTGTAAATGTGTAAAATGATGCATCTTACCTTTCAGGGAAGAGCCGAGGTTCCAGGTTCCGTTCCAGCTGCTCACGTCCCTCATGGAAATCGACACTCTCATGACAAAGTGGAGATGTAAGTACTGAAACACACACTCACAAATAAACAAGACACGGCCACAGACATGGTTTATGTGTGTGTCTGTTCTTACCACACTTTAACCACAAATAATATACTGTCTACTACTTACACTTCCAAAACAGGTTCACTGCATCAGTTTTAACGTATTTTGACAGAATTATTGATTATTTAAATTTTTGCATCATTGCACACTTTTCCTGACATCAAGGCCGATGCTCTTGGTGCATATTAAAATAGTCGAGCTGAATCAGGAAGACAACATAAAATGAGACGGACAAGAGAGGGATATGTCGTTTCATGCACTCAGCAAAGTCTTAGTAAGCCGAGTAAAGAAGTTGAGTCAGTGCTCCTTCTTTTATGTTGACTGTAGTTATGATCGTGATCTATTTGCTAAAGAAAGAAAATCCTATCCTACAATTACAGCCCTGGAACAAGACGAGAAAATAAAACTATACTAGAGATCAGTGTTTTAGTGTTTCTTCTGAGTGCAGGTTAGGTTAGATGAAGACCAACAGGGAAGTCAGCTCAGGACGAGGGAATCTTCTGACATCCACCACACATCTGCTGATCAATCCAGAACCCTGGACCCATGCAATACATTTTTACTGACCTCCGACTCGCTTGTGTCTGAAATATTTACAGCCAGAAATGAAACATACAGAGCCAAAAATCCCTCACCGTACAATGGATGTCCCTGTTTTTGTGTGTGTGTTTTAGACAATCACGTATGCATGGTGCATCGTATGATTGGCAGCAAAGCCGGCACCGGGGGATCATCCGGCTACCACTACCTGAGATCTACTGTCAGGTATTGTTTGTTATAAACTTCCCACCTACTGCATAAACACATTGGCAGTATCTAGAAGAGTTAAAAGAGTTGAACTATATAAAAACGAAACAGTGCTGCTTGGTGCTCATCGGTCTTACAGCCCCTCAAATGTAAATTAAAAAAGAAATCTTTTCTTTCCTCCAGCGATCGCTACAAAGTGTTTGTGGATCTGTTCAACCTGGCGACGTTCCTGGTGCCTCGCCACTGGGTGCCCAAGCTGAATCCCAACGTGCACACCTTCCTCTACATGGCCGAGTGCTGCGACAGCTCCTACTGCAGCAGCGAGGACTCCGACTAAGGGGACGGCGGGGTCGTCCGACCGGGCTTCCTTTCGATCGACCGGCCTTTAGAGTTTGGAGAAATGAGAAGAGTTGGTGGCATCGGGTGATAAGTTCTCCTTTAAAACATTCAAAGAAAGACACGTTATTGTTGACAAAAGATTGACATGAGGTTGATGTAACTGACAAAGTTCTCTCATTGACACATTGTGTGTTTAAAGAGGGGAATGACGGTGAAAAAAAAATATCCATTAGGTAGAGAGACTTCTAATATCATGATGACTTTGTTGGTTGGAATTATTATGTTTCCTCGTGAAGCTAAAAAAAAACATGCTAATATTCTTCAATCAGAGCTGAAAAGAGCAGAAAATGACTCGTTCATTAGCCGCGTCAGGATGCAGCGCAGAGGTGAGAACATCAAACGTGTCTGACCCTGAGTAAATCAAATGGCCAAATTAGACCATTTTTTGGGCTCTAATCTCTAATCTCGACCAGTCACAAAGTCAAGCAGATGGCTGCTTGATAACATTTGCTTGGATGTTTTCTACAATATAATTATGTAAATTCACCATCAGTGACCTGAAAGCAAATGGATCGGTGAGAGCGGTGATCAAACCGCTGGGGGATGTCAGCACACGCAGAGGGAGGGGGCGGGGGGCGGGGCGGGGTCAAAGAGGGCCACGTCCCAGACTGTTGTGAGGTGGCACGTGTGAGGACATGTAGATGAGATGACAAAACAACGGGAGTCTAAGACAGTGTATATAATGTTAATACTGTCGTTGTTACAAATATGTTCTGTACAGTGTTCTTTACGGTGTTAAATTAATGTTATGTTTGTATATAGCGATTGATGTAATCTCTGTATACATCAATTTAGGAGCCTCATCACTCATGATGTGTGTCTACCTTGAGTATTTAATAAGATTCATTTTTGTACAGTGCATCTATTCGTGTTATTGCCGTGTATCATCAACATACGAAGTGATTTCGTTTCTCTTAAGTCATGTAAAATGGTGACGTTTCAATAAAAATAAAAACTTTATTTAAACACTTGGCAGTTGACTAATTAAGGGTGTTGGAGAACACACACACACACACACAGATAATATTGTCAAAGGAATACAGATGCCACCAAATCTGCTATACCTGGAAGGAGATGAGAAAAGGGACAAATTAATCCCTAAAGGGATGACGGGCACAACACAAATCAGATTAAAGTCAGATTCAAATAGTACATGACACAAACTAAAGATCATTCTTACCACAAATGTTGCCACCAAGTTTTATGTAAACATAACCCTCATTGCCCCACTTGGTTCCCCAGGAGTTCTGCACGATCCAGTATGGAATCTCCCCTAAGACAGACAACACGCATTTGAAGATTCAATTATTTACAGGGGTGAAGGAGCACTAGACGTGTGTGTGTGTGTGTCTGTGTGTGTGTGTATGTGCACGTGTTTGTGTGTGTTCTGCAGCTGCAAGCCCATTAACCTCTCACATAATCCCATGGTATCCTTGTGCAATAAACCAATAAAACACAAGTGTGTGAAATAAATAATGTAAAAGAAAAATGTACAGCGCTGCCGTGGTCGAGCAGCAGCGAACACGGACGTAGTTTAGATTAACATCCTCATAATGTAAGTGGGCATTAGCTAACTTCAAATATAATGCACTGGGTTTAGCTGAATAATCAGAACCTCTTTACTTGGAAAGATGTTGTGTCATGACATCAGAAAGTGCGAACCAAATATTTGCTGTGTTACGGAGCAAAGTGTACTACAGAGCATGTTAGCCCAGCCAGCACATGTGGGGGCCCATCTGGGGAGAGCTAACTGGGCCCAGACAAATTTGTCTCTCAATGGGCTGACATATGGGTAGAGTGGAGCCCACATGGGGCCCAGCCAGAACCCATGTGTATTCCTCCTGGTGCTCATATAGGCCCTGACATCATCCCACTGTGAGCCTACCTAACCCTGGTAAAGACCATGTGAGCCCAATCGGCTGATGTGCTCCGATGTGAAAACACTTCAGATCAATACTGTATATGTAAAACATACGATCGGTTAATTATGACTATTCAACTTTCTTTACTGATCAGCATCAGCCTCCAAAATCCAGTAAAAAAATCCACAGCGGCCAGGACATAATTTAATTTGCCAAAATGTCAAGTCCTCACACAGTAATCGAGTTTCCTGACTAACGTGGTGATATTTCACTGATGGAGTAAGATAATGTAATTTACCCACTTCTATTACTAACTGATATTTAATTTCATATTGCGAGTCATCATTTTAGAACTCAATAAGCTAAGCGGGCTTGTGAAAATGTTTTTCTCTCCGTCTCCCTTTTGTTTAGCACTTAATCGGGGGGGGGGGGGGGGGGGTGGGGTTAGAATTT
>CAAKHC010019145.1:45714-63907 GCA_901007825.1 Macroramphosus scolopax | reverse complement strand
GTCTGTTGGGGTTATAATATAACCCCAACAAATATTATTTGATGTTGAGTGTCTGATTTTGTTTTGATACCAAATTTTTGTGTAATTCATACCGATCACATTATTTCCTTAATGAGTTGTTTTTGAGAGAAAAAGCATATTTCAGTATTTAAGGTAGCTCCAGTGTTACCTCTTTCATAGGGAATCCTTCCAAACAGCATTAGACTACGCTTAGTACACTTGCTCAGAATAAATTCCCCAACAAATATGAAGAGAAAAAAAAATTCAATATTGTGTTGCTCAAACTTTCAAGAAAGGATTCAATACATTCAAGTCATAAGAGTTGACTCCCGATAAGGGACCGCTGGATCAATAAGAATTTAAGAGTTGTGAGTGGCTTGGTATTCTGTCTCTTTGTGCCTGGAACTACTTTTTTATTTAGTATCTTTCCAGCTATCTGTCTGTTGTGGAAAGGCAAGGCAGCCCGGGCAGGTCCACAGACAGAGCCGGAGGTAAAGAAAGGGGGGGGGGGGGTGTCAGAGAAGCTGCAGCGGAGCAGAGGTCAGTGTGGTCAAGTACAGACTCTCCTCCGAGGGCTCAGCCTTACCTGATTATATATTTTTTTTTGTGCTGGGATTTTTTTGTATATGTCAAATGTCTGTCCCTTGGGACAACAGTTAGACGGGGAAAATATCATCCCTCACAGCAAATTAATGGACAATAGAAATAAAAGGACAGAGAGTGAAGCATCAGCCAGGACAAGCCACAGTGCCATCTCACTAAAGATCTGGCCGTCTCTGTCCCCAAGACCGCTCTGCTCTTAGGTAAAGTCACACTTAGTGGCTCGGTTTGTCAAGTTTATTTGACCGTTATTTAAAAAAAATCATGAACTTAATATAATAATAATATGATCAGGACATAGCTTTGTATCGGATTGGTATCAGCTAAAATAATCCTGCTGAAATGCCCATCCTCTCTTCTGTCCACTTCTGTTCTTAGCTATAGCTGTATGCATTGAGCATGGAATTAATTTCACGTTCAGATGTTGTGATATTTTCCCCAAATCATCTCAGCTTGCATGCAAATTTGCGCAAGACACTTGCCGATACTGTTGCTTGCCCAGATTTCCTGAGCCCATCTCTTTCTCTACTCCTTCGACTCAGGGTTTTATTATATATACTTCCCTTTCTGTCTTGTATGAATTATTGAATGATGAGGATTTCTGCATATGAATGGGAAATGATAAAATAAGAGCTTTAGTCATACCAATGTCATCGTTGACTCTGCCTGTCAATATCTGATATCCTTGTGAAATGCAACAATCCTCAAAAACAAACCTGTTACATGTTTACTAGTTGGATTGAAGACGACAATCAGCCGTAGCTTTATGTTAATGACACATCTGGGAAAATCCTTCACAGCTGCGCTACGTACATTATGCACAGTTATTCCAATCGATCCGACACCCTTAGAGGGGTCACTGCAAATCAATACAAAGTTGTTCTGAGTAATTCCCCTCCTATCCAGCAATGAAACATTTCTATTCTGAAGGGGGTGGTCTCTTCCTGGGTGACAATGCCTCCATCCATAGGGCCCGAGGGGTGACTGAATGGAGTATGAAAATGATGGGAATTATATGCCCTCCACAGTAACCAGATTCCAACAAAATTGAACGTGCTTATTTGCGCTCTCCACCACCATCACACCTAATGAGGGAATATCTTTTTGGAGGAATGTTGTTCCATCCCTCTGTTAGAGGTCCAGAAACATGTTTGATTTATGCAAACAGAAATTGAAGCTGTCTAGTGGCTCAACACCGTACTAAGACACTTTGTGCTATTGTTTTTTTCCTTTCATTTGTCACACTCATGTATCCATCCATCTGCGTAATCCTTACTGCTTGTTGGTCCTGGACCGGTGCCACGACTGCTTTGTCCCTCCAGTCAAATTTGGCCGGTAGTCCCTTTGCCTTCAGTCCAGAGAAGCGAGGAGCTCTCTGGACTGTTGCCGGGTAGAGATCTGTGGATTGACAGATATAGTTCAAAGTCCTATCTGGATAAAAAAAGACCCAGGCAAACAATGACTGTGCAGATACAGCCCAGTCATCTATTAGGTAAGCTGATCAGCCGAGTTTAAATATGAGATAACTTCTTTGCTCACCTCTGAATTCCTTCAGTGAGAGGTGAGAGAACTGGTTGATGCCATACTTGGCCGACTGTTGTACTACAGAAAAGGAGTTCAGGTATGCATGACGCTTCGTAGCATTCTGAAACACAGAAAGCACAATAGATTAGGTAAAATTAACTAGAGAAGCAAACAAATACAGAGAAGTACCGTAGTTTTTAAGCAAAATTGACACTTCCATTTGACTACATTTACCTCACATCAGCCTTCCCACTCAGTGACATAATTTACATTCACAATTATGATGTCACTACTTTTGTTCAATCATCTTTCTGGAATCTCCACTACTCTCTCTGATCTTCCACTGTGCAAGCCCCGTCCTACTTGTCACTACCAATAATCCACTTGGTTCCAAAATCCATTTAGTCTCTTAGTGGCTGTTGAATAGGGATGTTTTCAGCTTCCAGAAACTATGTGTACAACCCAGGGATATAAGGCCAAGCTGATAAAAAGTGACATCATATTGACACCCGTGGCATCGTGATAAGTGACGTTTGTTAAACATTGAATGCTAGTGACAATGATGGAATAGTGTTTATTCCAAACGGTATTCATGTTAGTTTCTCAACATGTTAGCGTACACTAGCCCCCTACACCCACTTGCCCAGTAGTAGAGCTAGCTTACATCAAAATCTCTTCGCCAAGAGCTAAAGTTTTTTCTAGTAGCACGTCTGTACACAAAGTTTGAATACTTCAACAATTAGTATACTAGGTAGGTAGGTAGATACTTTATTTATCCCAAGGGAAATTCAAGATACTACATTATGGTATTAGCTTTACTTTGTCTTAATACTTCAACGTATAGTTAACTCACAGCTCCTGCGTATACATTAGTGGGCGTGGCCTTTAACGGCGCAAAAAGTCCTTGGTTTTAAAACCGTTTTCAGCACGTCGCTGCGTCTGGTTGCACTTCCTCGCTGTTGGCTTCGTACATACGGTGACACCGTGTTTTGGACCGGTCGAGGTCCGCTGGAGATCCACTCACCTTGGTCCGGTTCTCATTCCTCAGGTTTGAACAACACCGAGGAAAGAGGAGTGCGGACACCGTCGCTATGACAGCTGCGTACAGCTGGACGCGCTTCATCTGACAGAGAAAGGTCGTTAAAAACATGAACTCCAGCGGTGATTTAAAAAGGGAAGAGTTCAAGAGAAAGTGTTCGTTCTCGAACGAACCGTTCAAAATAACGAATCGTTTGGGTGAACGAACAGAACCGAATCACTTGAACTGAACCGGTGGATAAGTCCGTAACTTCCGGGTGTGGAAAGTGAAACCAAGGTGGAAGTGTCAATCACCCGCTTTGAGCAGAAGGGGACTACAAAAAAGAGAAGAAATATAGAAAAAAAATAAGGAAGTCATTAAGGCAAATTAAAGTTGTCAAAGACACACAGGAATGAAATGATACAAAATTTGAAAAGTACAAATGTAATACATTTGAGGCTTTAATTGATGAGGTTTTTGGTCTTAATCCAAAATATTTGTGAGAAAAAAGGTTTAAAATGTCAATGCTAAGTAAACCTACATGAGCATAATTATGTTTTTCCTTTATCTTTAAATAACAAAAGGCTAAAAGAAGATACAGAAAGTTTTTTTTCATTTATGTATATGTATTCATTAAGTAATAAATATGACTATATTGCATATTCTTAATCTATGTCATCCAGAATGAAATGTAAAATGAGTTAAAAACTATGCAACGATGATGAACAGGTACTGTTGTAAGTAAAATGTTATTAGTTGAACTCTGGAACACACCCACACGTTGTACAACATCGCAGTAGCGGCCCTCAGGCCCAGTAGCAGCTGCAGTGAATGTTTCCAGTGTGTAATTTGTCAGGACAAGCAGACCACTCACCGCACTGGGAGAAAAGGTAGGCTGCTCGTGTGCTCTTTTGGGGTGGCATCTGATCCTGCCTTCATCATAACCAAAGCCAGAGGAAATGTCAGACCGGACGGAGGAGCTCACCAACAAGTCGTTCGCGGCCCGGTTGTCCAATGTTTACCTCAGCATCTTGGCACTGTTCTGCTTCAAGCTCTTTGTTAAGATTTCCCTAAACTTGCTGACATACTTCTATATTGTCCGGGGGAACCGTAAAGAGGCTGCCAGGATATCAGCAGAGTTTTATGATTACAATCAACAACACGGTGAGTACTCAGACAGAAGGGAGTTATCAAAAAGTAGTTCCTTCATCCCTGAATCATTGGAAACATCCATATATATATGCATTTAAGGCAGGAGTACAGTACAATGTGTACTATGTGATGCAAAGTGTTGATCTCAGGCATGGTTATAGGAAAAAAATGCAAGTTTTTAAATGAAATCACATATACCATGTGCACACACACAAATACACTCGGGGGTTTGTTGTGTTTCTCATGAACTATGCATTGCTGATCAAATGGGCCTTTCATAGCATTCACTCATTGCACATACGAACGATGTCCAACGTTTCTCTAATTAGCTTAATGGCTACTTATAAATCTTGAACTGTACATTCAATATTAAACCAAGACACAGTGAGCTGGAAGCTTCTTTTTCTCTTATGTATTAATAGAACAGAGTCATGATATTTCCCCCCCCTCCCTCCCCCACATACATCCTGCCCTAGTTTCCATTCCCAGCTATGCAGTGCACCCTTTCACACTCCGACAGCAAACCACAACAACACTCCACACTCGAGGGCTACGGGCGGTTTTTGAAGACACATTCTGGGGGGAAAGAGAGAGAGAGACACGGCGACAACATAATCTGTAGCTATCATTCAAGGGGATGTTTCATTTAAAGTGGGTCCACTCCACGGAATGCTAATAAGCTGAGCTTCGGGTATTAGTCACGGCCCTGTAGATATGCTCCTCCTTGTTCTAAGAAAATCTGTTTGATGTCTGTAGCTGGGGTCTTTTTATATTACAAATTAATGTCAGTCATGGAAAATAGGCTGTCTGAATGAAATAGTATGAGCTTAATGGAAAGAATTAGGCTGATGATTATCTAGTATGATTACAATGGATGGAGACAATAAGGATGGTAATGTGTGGAATGCGGCCGCTGTTATTCTGGACATCGACTCAGGTGTGCTTACCGACAGTCACATTAATACATTAATATTTAGCATCAGGTGAGGTCAAGACTCCAGACAACATGCTTTCCCATGTGCTGAAATCTTCGTTAGACTGTGATCAAATATGCAGCGTACATGCAATCATGAGGAAATTGCTTCTAATTTGAGGCCGGTTTTTTTTTATAAGGCAGCTAGTAATAATTAAAGGCATAATTAATAAACATAGATATGATTGGATAAAAATAGTATGGTGACTCAGTTAAATAATTAAAATTGAACAGTTTTCACTGATATATGATTTGCAAATCTTACTCTATTACACTCAGCTCAGCAGTTTGCATCATGTGTCAGTGTTATAAAAGCTTATACGCAGGCTTCATAGGCAAGTAAATGTAGTAGATGTATGCATAGTATACTTCCGAATCAGATCAATGTACCAGATCTTCTCTTATTACCGCATCTGACTATTATCTTGTTGTACTGTTGCTTGTATGTTAGTGAGTGAATGTCTCTGTATAAGAACTTTAGCCAAACGATAATGAATGTAAGTGGAAGCACTCACTCAATTGTTATTCCCTCTGCAGGATCGTGGGCGGACCGTTCCCCCCTCCATGATGCTGCCAGTCAGGGCCGCCTCCTGGCCCTGAGGACCCTCATTTTACAGGTGAAGGGATCACGGTCCCCTGGGGGAGTCTGGGTGCATCCTTCTTATCTGTGCTTATGGTGTCTGATGTTACTGCCCCCCTGTGCATTTCATTTAAAAATTCATGTCAGTGCTTTTATAACCTCAGTTTGAGAAGATAATTTCAGGATTAATTATCATTATGTCAAATTAGCTGTAATTATCCAAAGAGTGTGTTAAGTGCCTGTTGGTTAGCAGGATGACGCAAAAACTACTTGGTCCGAATTTCCTAAAACCTGGTGGAGGTGGGGAGCAGGAGCCAAGGAGGAACTGGTCAGAGTTTGGAGAAGATCTGGAAAGCAGATAACTTGTTTTTGCTCTTATTAAATTGATGGAACGTTCCGAGGCCAGACTGGATGACATCACGCACAAAGTGGGAGACGGAGTAAAGCTGTTCTTTCACAATTTTCACTCGTCATACATAATTATTTGACAGAACCGAGGCAAACTCTTTCACACAATGCAAACATCTAAGCAAAAACACTCACATATCTGTATCCTTGACCCCCCCCTCCCGCCGGCGACCTCAGACAGATGTACTCATCATCATCACACAGTGGGTCCTGATATGTAAATCTCATTAAAATATAATATAAATATAAATAATATAACAAAGCCTGTAGTGACTCTTGATCCTGGATATTTTTCATTAATTTCCCCGATGAATATTTCATGGACCTTTGGCGAAAGGTCTGTGCTCTGAGTGCACTTCTAGTTCCAAGAAACAGATTCTGACCATATCAGACTAGTTATTAAAGATTTGAGTACGGCCATCACTTTGCATCCAGACTTGTTAAAGCTAAAGCTACATTGTGGCTATAATCAATCGCTTACATTGCCAGTAAATCGTAAGTTATACGTTAATATAAAGTATCGGCTATATATTTATATCATGAGATGTAAATAGTTAGATAATGACTATTGTAATCAAGGTAAATGTCAGATAACAAAGTAGATATGTTACAGATTATTTTGCATTGTGCTACAATGGCTGGATTCAATAATCTACCTTCCAGCGTATTGATGGAGACTAACTGGGAGAATCTCCTCTCCAAACTCTGTACTGCAATAATGCAATTTCATGTCAGCTTCGCAAGCCTAGGATGTCTCTTCAGAGACAGACAAACGTGGGACAAAGCAGTGGTATCATTACAGTATTAACATGGTGATTTATTAGCTCATTACCAGTCCCGCACTTTAATTAGAAAACTCATTAATCTCTATTATTCAAAAAATGTGACTGTACTGCACCGCGTGTCAATTACTGACAGCCGTACCCGAGGACGGCGGGCTGTGTCACAGAAGAGCTTTACTTATGTGATTGTAATTCTTCATGTTCACCAATAGAGGTTGACAAAAGGTTACAGAGCTCAATGCCCCTTAAATAAATCAGAGTATGTATTTTCTATTCTTCTGTCTCCAGGGTCACAGTGTGAATGTCCTGACTATAGACCATGTGACAGCCCTACATGAGGCCTGTCTCGGAGACCATGGCGCCTGTGCCAGAGCTCTCATCGATGCCGGGGCGAATGTGAGTTACTCATTCACCCCTTTGTCTCTTTAATACCGTGCAGGTCAGATGTAACTGCCACGGCTCGGTGAAAATCTGGGTTGGTTTAACAAATGAGCACTGGTCCCCCCTTTTTTTTCGAGAGTCACTGCACAGCTATTAAGGCTGTTGTTCCCCTTCAACTGTCCCCCTGGGCTGTTGCTATTAGTCAACTTGTGCGGTTCTTCTAGGCCTAAAAATAACAATACAACAAAAAAACCAATGTGTTTACAGGTCAATGCGTCGACGATTGATGGAGCCACCCCACTGTTCAACGCCTGTACAGTGGGCAGTGTGGAATGCACTGAAATACTTTTGGAAAATGGAGCAAAGCCACAAAGCCTTGTGTACCATCCGTCACCGATCCACGAGGCGACCAGCAAAGGTGTATATATTCATTAAGTACTGTATTCTGCATGTATATACAACACAGTACAATTATATATCTGGTCGTTTTCACAGGATCTATAACGAGGTTTAGACAGTTTTATGTTTCCACCAAGTATTACATTGGATTTTCTACCAATTATAGGTCAGACTTTTACTTTGCAGCAAAGTGCTTTTTGATCAAACCTGCACTGTGTAAAACAGCTTTACGAATAAAATCCCAACATGACCCAAGTGGACTGAACTATCCCACATCGTCACTTACCGACCGCTGCTTTCATGCTCCATTTCTTCCAGGTCATTACGGTTGTGTGGAGGTTCTGGTGACTTGGGGGGCAGATGTGGACATGGAAATTCCTCACGTGGGCACGGCGCTCTACACAGCCTGCGTCTGCCAAGAGCTGGAGTGCGCCAGGAAGCTCCTGAGGGAAGGTCGGCCTCTCGCAGCACAGTGTGGATCTTCCCATGTCTATACAGATGACATACGAGCAGGCACAAACACACGCATATACATTATAAACACCCGAGGTCATAAATACACAGACAGATACAGTGTGCACACATGTGATGTTAAAAGCCATTGAAAAAAATGTCTCTTTGGAAGAGCTAAAAGGAAATTTAACATTCATATGAGGATTTATCTATGACATAAGAAGTAGATGCATTTGATTCTTATGACTGAACACTAAAGCATGCACAACATATTTTGAAATTGGACACAGGGTTGGGGCAGCAAACACTTGCAGACGACAGCTAATTTATCACATTTCAGTGGTTGAAGAAACTAGTATGCATGGTGATGCCTTAAAAATAAAGAAGGAATAAATTATTATTTCAACCTGTCACTCTGCCCCTCTTACAGGTGCTAACGTACAAAAAGGTAAATCCCAGGATTCACCCTTACATGCAGCTGCAGAGAAAGACTGCACAGCTGTGGTGAAACTGTTGCTGGACTTTGGCGCAGACATTAACGCCAGGAACTTCGAGTTCCAGAGGCCAGTAGACGTGGCTCCACCCAGCAGTTTAACAGAGGGCTTCCTACTGCTCTATGAAGGTACGAATGAACCTGTAACTGGTGATCACCTATGTGCTGAACTCCTGAAGTACCTTGCAGATTATATTAATTTTCTCCCTTTTCATAGCTACACCGAGACTGCTCAGCCAGCTGTGTCGTCAGTGCATCAGGAGCTGCGTCGGCCGGGACAGACTCCACCTCCTTTCACACCTCCCCCTGCCCAGCAGGCTCACAAACTACCTGCAGTACCAGTGAAGGGCAGCAACAACCTTCCTTCCACATCATAAACATCATGGACTCATCTTATCTTTTATATTAGTGACCAGGCAATGCAGATACAGCAATTATTGGAAATTTGTGTCACATGTCAGAAACAGTATCACAATATCAAGCTGTTCCTGGGTTGCTAAAAGGAGGTTGCAGAATTAGCCTTTCTCTATCCAAATATAATAAATCACTATTTGCATTTCAGGTTTGAAGTAGTTAGAAGATGCCTTAACTTTTGCAGTAGCTACGAGAAATACATGCACTTTTGAAACAGTGCAACTTATATCATGCACAATTTACACTGTGTTTTTTATTTAGTTTTGCATTTGATGCATTTAATACCAACTGCATTACAAATAAAATTAAAATGGCTTTGAAAACTTAATAGTCAATGCTATCTTTGTGCTGTGTTTACATCTGACTTGGTGTGATGACTTTTCAACGATCGTGATATTAACAACTTTAAAAAAATGTCCTTTTAAAAATGAAACAACTTAAAACTTAGTTAAATATATAAATTATTATTCAATCATAATTCCTATAGGTGAGCTTATTATCGAGCATTTTTCCAGCAGTGTCCAAATAAAAAATAAAATGTATCTGATTATGTCACTATTTTGCTTCAAACTTTTTCTACATTTATTCATATTCATATCAATATATTGTTTATCAGTTCACTATTGAAAACTTTCCAAATCAATAAATGGGATTTCCTTCCACCGCCAAAATTGTGATTCATATCACAACCTCTAGGGGGCAGCAAGCGGCCACCGCTGTAAGTGCGGTGGGTTGTCCAGCAAATATAAACGAGAACAATTAGAGGGAAAAAAAAAAGTAAAATGCAAGTTTTAACTGCCTCAAAATTATCTTCACCACATGGGAAAAAGGGACGCATGGTTACACTAAGCGTTTTTCCTGAATGTACCAGAAGAAGGATAATTGCTTTGCAAGTTTATTGTTGGATTTGGATCTTTGGCAACATTGCTACAAAGACAGGTTGCTGCAAAGCCTCGACGTCCTGCAGGCTGAGTAAAAGCACCGACTGAAATTATTTGTTTCACTTAACTTATCCCATATAGTGCGATGATAAAATAGATGTTTGTCCTGCAGCCCCGTACAGGATAAAACATCGGTTACAAAACATAGTAATAATGAAAGTGATCGAACATGATGAGGAATCTGCAGGATCATACGTATACTGTCAGATAAATGTCACGGAATATAGGAACGACCTCTTTTGTTCATTTCCAGAGATTGTTCCAACGGTTACCGTGTGGCAGAGATATTGTCTCATTATTGCTCCAGTGATTTCCGGATGCAATCACGCAGCGAAGGACCATCACTTTAAACCAATCAGGGGAACTGAACAAGGTTAGAGCAGGTAAGAGGAAGAAAACAAATCAAAATCTACCTGCAAGTGTGAATTTTTTATTATTTTTTTTAAGTTCAGATGCAGTTTAAATGCATTTTCAAGGTAACGTAATAAAACCACATACACAGACAAAAATCAAATAAATAATTATCTGGACTCTTTTTCAATGAAGAAAACCACCAGCCTGCTACAAGCTTGCTGGTCAACAACTCTTACTGGCTGAATTGAAATGTCTTTCTCATTAGTACTATTCATTTTTTGCATACCGCACTCATAAACTGCAGTGTAATTTGTTTGCAAAGAGAGATGACGTCATTCGGATGCAGTCGCTTTCTCACCATGTTCGGTCGATGCATGTTTACATCACTAGGTGGCAGCATTGTGTCATTGCCAGGACTCTTGAAAGCTCTGCTGTGAGTGATTCCATTGAGAAAAAGAGGAAATAAATCACTACATCATGCACATACTGAGTGTCTGATGGTTTTTCTTATCATAGGCGAGGAGCTGGACTTTCGCCTTTCTTAAATGGGAAATCCTACGTATTTAGTCTAGAGAGACGTAGACAGCCTCTGTCAGGCCTCTTTCAAAAAAATCACCCGTCTTCCTCTATTGATTCTATCTACATTGTCATCATCATCTGAGTGTCCCTTGTCCTTCAGGTGTAGGTGAACTGTTGGGTCTTGGCCTGTGTTGGGCTATGTATTTGGTTATGTGGTCTGTTGGGTGGACCAGTTCCTGTCTTATATGATGCTTCAGACAACAGTGGGATAATGATATTCTATCACCCTCAGAGTTGGTGTTCTTCCTGTTTGCACAAAGGTTCAGGGAGAGTATCTATGAGCTTTAAGTGCCCTCCCCAGGTGTTTTTGCTTCTTCTCTGAGACCTGGGTACTTGTTGATACATCATCAGCTTGGTGATGCAGGGTTCAGATAACCTCCTAACTTGTCTTCCAGTGAGCTGTGAGGGTTTAAAGAATACATTTGCTCTTAGCTCACAGTAGTGTAGTGGCTTATCTCATTGGCTGCGCTTCGAAAGGTCGGCAGCAACCGAGCAACCTTTGTGGCAAATGGTGAACCATGCCAGGGTTAGCACCTCCGCCTAGTTCTCCGCACTACTGCTCTCCTGATAGGAGAACAATGGCATAACCGCTCATCATGTGTTGGCAGCTTTAGTAGTTGTGGTTCAGTTTGGAAGGTTTACTATCGTCATGGGCATCGGATTAGAATGCGGAAATGAAGCCAGGAACATCAGCTCTATGGATACTGTTTATTTCTCCAACTTAAATGGAGTTGCATTGGTGAATAGGTGAGCATATAAGACAAACACATGGGTCTCAGAATCTGAGACCCATGAACAAATATACAATAAATCAAATTGGTCCCACATCTTAGAAATAAGGATAAGTTCCCAATTAAATTAGAACAAAGAGTAAAGGACTTCTCTTACCAAATTGCCGCCCCATGTGAATGTGAAACCTTTGAGCCTGAGTGAGAGGGAGTGCGGTCTTTAAATAAGGAGCTACCAGGTGAACTTAATCAGGTAAATGAGGTGACAACAGGTGAACCAATAAGCTATTAGTGAGGAGGAAAGAAAAAGGAAGTGAGGTACAGGAAGTGAAGTAGTTGAGGAAAGTAAGTGAAAAAAATAAAATAAAATAGGGATCTTTACTACAGTAGTGGTCTGTGCATTTGTGGACGGCACAGTTGAAAAAAATCGAGCTGTTGTTCCTGACGTCCTCCCGTGTGAACTTGATGTTATCAGGGAAGTCTTGCACTTCCTGGGTTTCAATATTGACCCATGTGTTGTCCCCACACCTAAACCAGTGGCTCGGTGTTGTTCCTCTGAAGGAGTCCACGGCCCTGCTGCTCTATGTGTTCCATGTAGATACTGATGTGCGCATGCACCCCCCCTCCCCTGAACTTTCTTCTATTGTTAGGGTTGTTGTCATTCAGCGGTCATTTCCTTACAGTTTCCCAGTTAGGATGCATGTAAACAATAAGCTCACATCAAACGACAACATGGTTCCATCCTGATGATGATGATGATGATCGCTATATGTGTAGCAGTGTTGTAAATTGATGCTGCTGCTGCTGTCGATGATGATGATGGGCTTCACATTTTTCAACCCATCTGAGAATGCTAGACATATTAACTGCACATATGCTACATGTACTCTACAATTGTAATATATATACATATATACAAAAGGACAATTACTGCCATAAATATAATGTATGTTTGAATGCTACTGCTTGCTGTTGGTGTCACAGTATATGAAATATTTTCCTCACACTGTCAAGCAAATGTTCAATGTAGAGTTTCCACCTTACTGACGAGGGGAAAACATTAGCATTTATAACACATTTGATGCTACAGGTGTTATTGACTCAATATGGTCCATCCTGCATTCCTGAAATAACTGAAAGCCCACACACGAGCAGGAGATCCATGTCTGTCTTTCAATAATTCAAGCATCCAAGCACGTTTGCAAAATTTATATCGCCTTTCTTTTGTGCTTGTTTTTTGGAGCCTTTTCTTTTTTTTTCGGGATGCCAGAGCCTCTCAGATTCACTTAGACTTGCGATCTCTCGGTCGGCCCCAGAATCTCCATGCACTCGTGGATGCTCGCTCTACAGTGCAATTGAGCTGTGAAGTTAGTGAAAAACGGATGACAGGGATGATAAGTGTTTCTGGCTGACTGCCCGGTTTCTCATGTGGTCCCAGAGACGGGGCTTTCAATAGAGAGATAGGACAATGCTGTAGAGAGATAGGATCTCCAGAGCTTGAACAGAGGCGACCATGAAATGTATTTCTGCCATAGTGATACACTTGATTGTTCTTCTCTTACACTGGTCACCTGTGATATAATATGAAGTAAACACAATATTGATTTCATTGATATTGGAGCAAACCCACCATCCATCATTTCTATAATCTCTACATTCTGTACAGTAGGTGAACGCGGCTCGTCCTGTTTCCATGGCAGTCAATGGCTGGCACAGTCTCTTCCCCTGCCTCCCTCAGTGGAGCTGTAAAACCTGACCTCCTTAATCTTTCAGTGTCTTTTGATTTCCCTCAGCTTGACTGGGCGTGAACACACATCAGCACTTAAGACTGAGTGCGCTGTCGCCTGTTGAGTACTGCGAGATGAGCATCGGAATTTGGGTTCGTCGATTCGTCTGCATTAGTTTGCGCTGAAAAACCATTGACAGGAAGGCCATTACAAATAATGATACATTATAAATTCATTATAATACAAGCAGATTATTGCAAATACTAATATAAATTAACCTGCTTTACATAAAAAACAACTGGCCAGGGTTACAAGGGTGATCATTTTATTTATTTAACATCCACACTACGCATCTACTGAACAGTCTCGTGGGCTTGGTTGCTATGGCAACTAGCAAGCTCATGATGAAGAGCGAGCAGAAGACATTAATAAGCTTAAAGTGAGCTACTTTGGCCCCTTCTGTTGGGTCATGAGCATTTGGCAGATGCTATAGGATTTCATGCGGTGTATGTATGCCCACGAATAATAAGAGTCAGGCACGTTCATGTGCTGCTAAACAGGAACTGAAATACAGTTGTGATGGAGATGAGAGATGCCAGGCGACTGATGGTGCAAAGTGATGAAGCTAAAAAAAAAAAAATGCCCTAAGAAAGTGTTTCACCATCTGCTGATTTGTTTTCTATCGGCTTCATGTTAAAGTGGAACTCTAGTGGTGAAGGGGGGGAGGATTGAGGCGCTTGTTGGGAGCATAGACAGGAACACAGCAAGCGCAGGGGGGCGTATTCATGAGCCAAAGATTCCCCTAGACAGAATAGCCCTCCCCCAGATACTCACAACAAGTCTCCCACCCCTATTAGCAAAGCCGTGGTAGTCAAGTGTGGGACCTTTATTCAGGCCAAGGGTGGGGCTCTGTGTGTCTGTATGTACGTAACCTCTACACAATTGTTTGAGAAGCCAAGTGCATGTCAGAATCTATTTATATGTATTCCATCATTCTCCAGTTAATGCAGACGGCAATTAACTTGTGTGTTGTTTATATCAACATATTGTCACATAAAAAGCGAATAATCCCTGGTGTTGATTTTCAAACACCAGCTAAGTGCAATTAAACAAATGGAAAACCATAATTAGAAAGGGAAGGCGGTTCGACAATCAGCAAGGGACTTCAATATGTAACTGCTATTTATAGTTTTTAAAATCAAAAGTTAAGAGGAACGTTACGCAAAGTGAAAGACTGAATTGTTTAGTCGGAAATAGGATCATAAATGTTAAATCAAGCAGTAACCCAGGACAACTGAGTGGGTTTGTTACCACGTTGCCGTTTGATAATCAATGATAACAAACAACAGACTGAACCCAACGCACTTCAGCATCCTGCCTCATTGTACGAAAAACCTAATAACATACCTATGAAGTTTTATTTAAATGTGTCAATATTTATATTTTATTCTATTATTCTATAACTTTTCAATATTCTAAACCCTGTAAAGTTTACTTGCAGGAGCAGAAAAGTGAAGAATATTTGAATTTGTACATGAAAGTTATGAGGTTAAATGTGCAAACATCAGTCTTGAAATTAAAATGACACTACAAGGAGTCACTGCGGTGGACGCAGGTCAGACCTTCTGTGTGTAGCATATGGTACACAATGCTAAATGACTTATTCATGAATTATGTTATATTAAGCATTAAAACATTAATAAGGCATTCCATTTTAGCATTAATAAGTGATCAATTTAATTTGAAAAGCATTTGCATAATTGCCGTAAATAAAGAACATAATGAAGATGAGTCACTGCTGTCAGACTCTGCAGAGCCATCCAGCCCTTTGTTTCACTTTGAGTTTGGTTTGGCGTGATACTGTTTTGTGGACGATGTTACCTATTGCGTAACTGCTTTCATGCTGGGGATGCAGCCAGGTGTGCTGCATTCCAGGTGAGACATCCACTTGTTCAACCATGGCCTTGGTGGCTGCAGATACCGTGCAGCGGCTTAAATTTAAAACCAAATGACATATGCATGACAAATTATGTTCACCCTGAATTCAAGAAACTTCCAAGTGCTGCTTCGATGAATGATTAAAAGGCAAATTTGAACATGTAAGTGGATCCGTGCGCTAGTTGAGCTCTTGCAGAATCTCAGTAACTTCGCCCCGTTAGCACCATATGTCCATCTATCCAACCAAGTCAGTCTTTCCATGCGTCCATCCACATTCATCACTCACAATCTACTGTAAGCATGCTGAAAATGTGCCTTTTTTCTGGGCTGTTGTCCGATTCTCAGCCACAGCGGGGGTCCAATTTTTCTCCGCAGGCGATCATTAAACTTTCATCTCATCCACCTGTCTGATCCTCCATCCATCCACCCATCTGTCCATACTGCAAGCGGAGGCAGGTTTTTATTTATAAAGCACATTTCATCCCCGCAGCAGTTCTAATGGATGATTGTTCACTCTTCCAAGGCTCCTATTATTCAATCCAACTACATACGAGTTCCGTCACTGGTTATCAGTGTGAGATAGCTGCCTTGTGAGTTAGTATTATAACCACTGCATGTAAATAAAAACGGTGTCTGATGTTTCCAAAGATTGTTCTTCATATTGACCGTTAGCTGTCATGTAGTCAAACTGATGGCTGCTCCGATTTTTAGTGCAAACACTTTCTTGCTATAAGGTAATATGAACACAGGACAGTTAACAGGGTTCAGGTAGTGTTTACACCAGAGCACCAACCGATACTGTTGAGTGCCTACTGAGGAAGAAGAGGACAATCACCAACAGCAGTGGCCGATGTTATATTAAAGGTTGCTTCGTGAATTGGAAAAATCTGTCCCTCAAATCTAGCTTGATGAAATCCTAAAAGATTGAAAACAAACGTACAAAAGCGGCAAAAAGTATTAGCAAAATTATAAAAGAAAATAGGACAAAATTGTTATTTTGTTATTTCAATATTTCACAATCAGTGAATTCCTAGTTTTAATATTATGGTAGTTTTTTGGGTGGAAATTTGTCCAAGCAGCAAGACTTTCATAGGACTGTGACGTCAAAGCGATAATTTTTATAATTTAAATGTGAAATTAAACCAGTGGTGGACAGCTGTTAACAACGTATGTCTGCATATACAGACAGTGTATAAGAATCCAATCGTATAATTGAATCTGTATGACGAATAAGATTAGGAGAATCCCATTTGGAAAATCTGATGTCCCCCCCCACCCTCCTCTCATATTTAAGGAGAGGTTGAGTTAATGCAGTAGAGCCACTGTGTGGGGGCGGGCTGAACCATTCTGTCTGACAGACAGGGGTGTTCAGGGTGGGCTAGAGAGGATGACCTGTGCTCATCAACCCCCCCTGTATAAATGGCTCAATCAGAGGATGGAGGTCGAAGTGATCAGTGTGTATTCCCTTCACCTGCTTTGCACTGTTTTGCTTTGCTCACCTGCCTTCAAGCAAACCCACCACCACCCCCCTTTACTACATCACACATGCGCTCTCCTGCCTACCATAGAGACCCTCTGCTCTGTCCAGCCCCCCCCCCCCCCCCCCCCCCCCCCCCCCCCCCCCCCCCCCCCCCCCCCCCCCCCCTTCCCACCCTCCTCCTCCTCCTCCTTCTCCACCAGGGACCAAGGAGGGTTTTTCAGCACTTGTCACGGCAGTTTGCAATGGACAGTACCACAAAGACTCAGTGAAGCCTCGCATCACCAGCGCTCGCTTGACAGAAACCGCAGCTGACAGGCAATCTCAGCGCTCAGCAGGGGCATCTAGAAAGTGGAGAAGTGAGGCAGTGCGAGGGGAAGTGGACGCGTTTCGTGGACTAACCCCTAAAAAAAAAACCTGAAACACAAACAGGCATTGTTTTGTTTTTTTGCATATACCTGCAGTTGCTCTAAAAAACAGAATCAGCACAATGGAAGAAGACATGGATGAGGGGCAGACCCAGAAGGGTAAGAAAGCATTTATATGTGTTTTGCATGTGACGTGGGCGTTTTGTCAGTGTGACAGCGGTGCTTCTGCAGAGACTGATGCACGAATGTTAGCCCTCTCCCTTCTTTTTTTTTTTTGAATAGCAGAGCAGCTGTTTGTGGTGATTCCTTTGTCTGTCATTGAGTGTCAGCGCTCCGCTGAGGAGCGCGCGTCTGCACGGGCAGTCGGAGGGGTGTGAACCGCTTTCCAGCGAGGGCTAGACTGTCTTTGTTTGCTTGATAAGGCTTTCATGCTTGTCACGGTGGCAAAGAGGGAGACATGACGAGGGAAGAAAACAAACCGAGCCTCGAACACTCGTTAATCCATCAGCTCTCAGGTTGCGTCCTTTGTGCCCAAGTGCCCAGACGCTGTTTGCACCGATGCTGAGCCACATTCTGTGTGTTTGGAGAGGCAGGAGCAGGAGACTCTGTTGTTCATTCAGTGTTTGGAATTTCTATTTATATATTTCATACCCCCTAGTTGCCACCACAAAGCCTTTCTCTACATGAATGATTCAGTGTATGATTGGGAGTCACAAAACAAGAGAGTGAGGGAATATTGTGTGTTTTGTATAAGTGGAAACCCTGAAGAAAGATGTTCCCTTTAAAGTAATCCTGAAAGGACACACCTTTGTCTGTGCCGCCCTCGACTTCCCTCTCTGTTTGATTTACTTCATGTGACAGGTATGGCTTTATATGTTTGTGTTTGCCTCCCAACCACCAACCC
>CAAKHC010019145.1:26560-45694 GCA_901007825.1 Macroramphosus scolopax | reverse complement strand
CCCCCCCCCCCCCCCCACCCCCACCCTCTGGTCTTCCATCCTCTCGATCCCAGCACATACACAAAAACCAGCAGACAGTTGCCATGGCACTGGCCAAGAGTAGTCATTATCTATTATCACTTCACCCACTCCTCCTGCCGATGACATTTCAGGAACACTGGGATAGTTTGTTGTCTGAGAGTGTGGGGAGGGAAAGACACAGAAAAGAGGTGCAGTGGCAGAATGACAAAAAAAAAGAAGAAGCAGGAGATGAGACTGCGAAGGGAAGGAGGGATGGACGGAGGGTAAAAGATTTGGAAATATAACTTCCAGCACACTGCGAGAAAAAATCTGTATGTTGCTGCCTAACTATAAAAACGATTCCCTTATGTTGCCTGTTGGTTTAAAAGGGGGATGAGCAGAATACTATTCACGCACCAATAACAATAATGTTTGGCATGTGCACGACCAAAATCCCTCCAGCTTTTGATTGAAAAGCTCCCGGTCGCCATTACTAGGTGTGTACTCAGGCATTCCTATTCAGAAAGTCTTTCAGCCTTGAACACAAATGCTCATCCTACCGAAAGAAGCAGCCATGCAAGCTGTGCATGCATTTCTGTATAAGACTCGTCCAGTAATTTGGGTGAAGCATAATTACTTAATGCACACTCGTATGCAAATGTGTCCCATTACAGGCTCGGAGGAGATGTAAAGAAAAGGCTATAGATTCGCTGAATGCAGTTGTTGGCTTCAAAACTATGTCAAATGTTTGCCAATGTTTTAATGTTTTGCAGTTGACGTCATTGTTTTTCTCTGTCACTTGTTAAACTTTGATGGTTTGGGAGGATGACGGCTCGGAGCTGAAATCTAAGCAGGCAAATGATGAAATACTGAAGACGACATGGAGTTATTTTATATCGTAAAGACGATCTTGATGACTAATTTTATGCCGTGTAATAACGTAAGAGTGTTCACCATCCGAGAGGAGGGGTTGGAAAAAAGTGATCTCCATCATGTTAAGCCGGCTGAGTCCAGCCCAGTGACAGACGTATGCTGCCGCTCGCAGACCTTTTGGCCGCAGGGGGGGACGAGCACTCAAAAATCACTGCCAAAATGTTGCAGCAAAACATGCAACAATTGCATTTGTTGCTTCGAAAAGCTTATGATGTGACCACAACATGTAAGCTGCCAGTCCAAGGCGAGTCTCATGAGGTAACATGTATGAGTGTGTATAATAGTATGTTAGGGAGTGAAAGATATATCAGTCTGACTAATAAAGACAAGGCTTTCAAAGGGTCTATGTCTAACTAGTTCTGCCTTAAATGTTAATCTGGAGGTTGCACAAATTATACTTATTATAAGTTTCTTATTATTCTTATCATATTTCTTGTGAGTACGATCTGTTTATTCAACCACTTTCATTACCAGCACTAGTAATTCAGGAAATGTATAGTAATGCAAACATAAGATAGATTGGTGAGAGAGGGGATGCACGGCTCACTGGTCACCTAATTTAGAGTTTCTCTCTCTTGTGAGTGCCTCCTCCGGTGAGGCGTGACGGGCTGTAAAGCCACCCCGTCCGATTTTCTTCCATGTCACTCCTGTAAAAATTATGTAATTGCAAGAATCCTTGGTCGTTTTGAGAAGAAGCAAAACCGGCGATTCATACGTAGTAAAGAAGAGGATGAAAAGCATCGTCCAGTGACAAGGAGCGAGCGTTGCTCACATAAAAAGACCTTTACAAGCACTATAACAATATTTTGAACTATAACAGATTTGAAAGCTTATAAATGTCAAGCAAACAATGACGTATGAGAGCTTTTACTCTCTTGACCAACTGAAGCGATTCATGACATCGTTAAAGGGAAATTCAATATAATTTTGTTGGTGGGTTGATGCTGCAGACTTCACCTCGAAGGAACTACACAGGAGGTGTCAATGAGTGCAGTCACAGTACGCTAATGCCCGTCTGTTGACTTCTTCTGAGGCAGCAAATCTCAGATTATGAGTCAGAAGCACCAGGTGGGCCCCTGCTCACTTCAGCTGCCAGCCAAGTGGAGCTGTGCACACTGAGTAAAGGGTAAAAAGCGAGGAAGAAAAAACTTTACCTGGAAGTAGAACAAGTAGATGAATCGGGTATTCCAGAAAATGAACTGAGTCAAGGTTTGAGAGTTTAATTAAGTAATATTCTAGAGGTGTTTTCTTTGCAGCTGAATGGAAAAAGCGGAGAGATGCCCACCTGTTAGCTTTACCCGAGCCAAGAATCAACTCTGCAAGGCACCAATTACCTTCTGTTTGATCAGTGTACCGAGCCGGCGAGCTTTGAAAATGAGGAGATTTTCGTTGAGCAATTTACATAAAATATTGGTGATCATGACTCCAACAAGAGGCTGATATGAATATAGGTGCTGTTGTGGTTCGCTGGTTAACCAACAGACACAAGGACACAACTGATTGGTCATTAAATATGGTTGGTTTTTTATTTCTTTTTGCAGATTTGATTCATTGCACAAGTTGTTTTTCAGTGGATCTTAACTGTCGATTGTCTTGGGCGTATGTTCATTTGCATTATTATTCCTGAGAGCACCTCCCGGTTCTAACCACAGGTTGCTGATGATGATGATGATGATGATGATGACTTGAGGGCAGTTGCATAAGTGTTTTCTTATCTTACTTCTAGACTTCATTGGAAAGTTTATGTCCAGTGATAGCCTGTAATCCATTTCAGAGGCATTGAGTTTTCGTCCCCCAACACCGACCCACCCACCTCTCAACTTCTGTCTTATTGTTCTGGGTCCTAACTCGCCCCAGCCTCGTAGAAGTCAGAGGAAGTTCCACCAATTGTTCTTGTGAAACTTGTTGGGGCTATTACTGCACAACCCCTGAGGGTTTTATTATTGTTCTCCCAGGAATGACTTTCTATTGTGTAGATTTAAGATATGAGACAACAGGTGTTCACATATTATGATGCACTTTGAGACCATTCCCAAGATCTTCACTACTGCACTCGGACTACAGTTTAAGGGTTACACTTACTTTTAAGTTGATGCAGACTTACGACTTTAAGATGCGAGCGGTGAAAGCTCTCACAAAAACAGGCCAAAGTGTTTGAGTTACGCACACGGATGTTGAGGAGCCACGCGCGAGGATCTCATTTTGTGCCAACACTTTAATAGCATGATTAAAGCACCCTATAACTTGATTTTACTTCTGGAGAAGTACTCGTGTACTTACATAGTTCCCAAAACAATGCTGAAAGGGCTCTTAAAGGGGCTCCACTGGTCCGTTACAGTACAACGGTACACGACTACCTAAACTGTCAAACAAGTCCTTTGAAAACCAGCTCCATGTTTGTCTTACAGAATGTCCTGAAGGATTTTCAGACTACGTTATTTTACATTTTAATGTACAGTATTTTTTCTTTTAGTTAACTAGGTAAAATTAAGTCAAACTTTAATCCTCTGGTAGAATACAATTTTATAAAAAAAAATCTATGTCACATACTGAAGGCAAGCCTTTAATAAAATTCCATTTTCTAATCAGTGTGACATAATCCCAACACAGCTTGTTTGTTATAATGTTGGCAGTACAGATATTTAGGTTAATCTGAGTTTGAGAAAAAAGGGCATCAAGCAGCTCGCTTGAAAAGTAGAAAACTACCGTAAAAGAACACCACTCGTGTTTCTCCTCACTTTGCCCCGGAGTTCCTGGAGTAAACTTGTCACAGACAAAAGACTTGTCCTCGCTCGGCAGTCACGCAGTCATGCTCAGACTTTTCCATCTCGCAGAGAAAGAAAGCAAGAAAGAAAAGAGGAAATCAGAGGCTGAGCTCGTGGACCTGGCCTGTAAAGTCCTTTTAGCCCAGAGGGGTTATCTGTGTAATGTGTCTCACTCACTATTGTCCCACTGAATTTGTTGACATACAGTAAGTGGGTCACGGCTCTGAACTACCCCGGTCTATTCTCAGATTTGGTGCTGCGGTTGACATGGCAACCATACTGGTTGATTAAACATGCGCGGAAGAGATGGGGGGGTGTGGGAGCTGAAAAACCTGCTCGCTTCAGGGGAAGAGGGGCTGCACATTAAATATGGGGAAAGCAACAAGACGCAAGTCCGCCCATTATTATTGAAACACACACACACACAGATCTCTTTCTTCCTCTCAGTCTAGGAGCATGTTCGATGCCAACCCCACCCCCATAAAAACCCGTAACAAGCAACTAATGACTTCTAGTTATATGTGCATAAACTAACTGGATGTCTTGCTGGATGAAGTCAACGTGCACCAGAGATCTGCCTAAAGACATACAATTTAATCTTCATTTTAGTTTCAAGCAATTTATTTTTGTTCATTACCCCTTCGTTCACTGCTATATTATCTTTCTCTATGGTTTAAACAAGGCTGGTTACGCCCGTTCTCATTCCCAACTCATCCAGCTCGGCCAGCGGCCCTTCACTTCAACCTATTACGCTGGAGGTAACCTCATGTCCCATTAGGACATGCAGGCAACAGAGATCCTCTCTCTAGCGGGCTGGATCTATTAGGACCGGAGCGAAGAAAGAAATCACATGACGTCCGTATATAGTCAGAAAGAATATGAGGTCAGGCTGCTACAACATCAGACCTTTGGTCGACTCCCATGTCGAGATGAAAGTTTCAAATTCGCAACTTTTTGTTAAGACTGTCTTCTAAAAAACACGATTGTTTCACCTTAACCACAACCAGAACCTAACCAGACCTCATACATGTGGATGAATCATAAAACATTCAAATCAGTCATCAGTGTGTCGCATCAAATAATACGAGTTCCCCCAGTAACGAGTAGCGTAACACAAATTACAGTCACTTATTTATATTTCTGATCGTCAAATGTGCACGTCAGCAAGACATCTTAGAAGTTAGAAACACATATATGTAGCTGGAAACGTTCCCATTACTTTGAAACCGCCAGGAGGAAGGATGACGCCACAACATGCAACTTGATACAGGTGCTAAGACTCTCCAGTGCGAAGAAACACAAAGTCAGACCCCCTGAAACACGACAGCTCATGAATAAACACCTCAGAAAAGATCCTCTGCAGGGGTGGAAGATGTCTGAGCCAGTTGGGATCGTCGTCCAGCCTAGAACTTTTATGCAGAAATAAACTGCAAGTTTGAAGCCTTGGCTGCACTTACCAGCCAAGTAATGACATTCACAAAGAGGCAGATGTGTGAAGTCTAGATTTTGAGTAGAAAGGACACAATGTCTGATTGCTTTTGTTTTGGAAGGCAGAACTGAAACAAGAGCTATCTAGAGATTCATAGTTTGAAGCGCCGGCCAAATTTGACGAGTTGAGAATGAGAAGCGACTTCAAAAAGAAAACATCCTTCTTAATTAGGCAATATGTCATAAATCATTAAGGGCCAATGTCATCTTTAAAAAAAAAGGAAAATCAAACATCTGTCTAATATAAATTCTGCTGCTTTGAAAAGACGCCTTTTTATTTTTCCTGTGCGTGTTATTACATCAGGAGATGAAAAGGAATACGTTGTTTTTATGTCAGTGTTTATGCCAGGGCTCCTGTGGATATACGTAGGAATGCATCAGATATCTGTTTTGGTTTTCTAAAATATTCCCTCTGGATGTTAAACTTAATAGAAAGCTGCAGCTTGTTTATTAGGCATCGTGGGTGTGATGCAGTCTGGACATTACCGTTTAAACCATTAACTTTCTGCACAAGCCAGATGTTTAGAGCTCATATTTCACTCTATTGATCTCCTGTTTCTCTCACTTTGTCTTTGCATGTTGAATAAACTGAATAAATTCATTCGAGCATCGATTGATTGAACGAATGTCAGCAGGCTCACAGCAGGCTTTCATTTTTTTCCCTGCACGATACTGCAACTCCTCACACTTGTGACTGCAAGAACTACACATTTATATTTTCCTTACTTGGAAAAAAAAGACATGTTTTGATCCTGCAAGTGTGCACTTCCTCATCTGCCTTTAGCAAGATCCCCTGAACTCCCCCTGACTGTTTCAATCACTGAGCACTCAACCAGACCTGCTGTGAGCTGTTAAAGGCGACAAGAAGTACAACTTTTGGCTCAGGGCAACCTGGAGAATGTCAGTAAGGTACAGAAAGAATGATTTAAAACTGAAAAAGATACGTATTATCATGCAACATCCAAGCCTTTCGTTAAGGTCAGCAAAATCCTTCATTAATTAACTCCAACTGTCTCCCAGATGTTTTTCTCGGAGAAGGGCGTCATTTTAGCTCTGAGCGTTATCTCAGGATAACCTCGTCCCCCATGTGATCGTTGACTGGGTCACTGAGAGTCTGAGTGTGTGTGTGTTTGTGTGTGTGTGTGTGTGTGTGTGTCCCTTTTGCCTGTCGGATATGACACTGACAGATGGAGAAGAAGTAGGAGGTGGGAGGGGACTTGGGAGGGGGGTCATCCTTTCTCTTTGTATTCAGGAGACGCCGTCTGTTGATTGGACTGCTTTGTTTGGGGTCATGCGGGCTTCACTTTTTTCCCCCGCAGACTAAACAGAGGGGTTTTTTTTTGTGTGGGAGGATGAACTATTTAAAACCCCATCGTCTCCTGAAATCATGTCTCTTTGTTTAAAACTCATTAAGACTAATCCTTGTGTTGCCACATTTTTCAATTTTGGGATGTGGAATTAATTTCATTAACACTCAGTAGAAGGAAAAATCCTTAGTTTTTGCTTCCCTCTCAGGCAGAACTGGATGCTCTCTATTCTCAAAATGAACACGTGTTGAACACATGTTGAAAATGTAAGGAGCGCAATGAAAATCAATCAAATAATGTGTTTTTTCAGGATTTTTTGGGAGTCTTTGGAAAACAGGTTCAAGTTTTATTCCCACAATTCAGATGCCAAAGCCAATTAGTTTCTAAACTCAGTTCTTACACATTCTTGCCGCGATGCCTCGAACATACTAAACACACAAACGCACAAATAACTTTTAGGCTTCAAGCTTTGTTGCTAGATAATCTAGACAGCTACACAGCTCACTGCTGTCAACGTACAGCAGGAAGCAGCAGTGACCTCCATCGTGTTGTGTTTAGTTTTAATAGATTTTACAGTTTAAACACTGTGTTTGTTATTCACAGATGGGAACGAGATGTTCACACTCTCATATAAAACTTGAAACTGTTCCTGTCATAAACCTACAATACTTTGTAGATAAGCTGTAAAATGTAAAATGAATAAAGCCATTTCCGGGAATAGTTTGCCTATTCTAAAATGAAGACTTCCCAGATGGATACCAAAGAGCACAGAGACGATCTTCATCACTGATGCGTTCAAATCAGCTTAGTCAAATTCACAGCTTGACTGGCTGTCAATCAAACAAGTACCACACCTGCTAACATGATCAGTTCAAATACATGCCAATCCTCCTTAAGCAGGAGATCTTTTATTGTCATCGCAGGTAATGTTGCGCTCAGCAGACGAGCATGAATAATAAATGCGAGAGGCTTGTGCTTCTGCCTCTCTGTGCTGCTTCTAAATTATGGATCAAGCATCCAGTAGCTCTCTGAAATCACTTCGCACCAACACTTTAACATTTTTACCCGGCTTGGTCTTTACGTAGCGAGCAGGGGGGCCAAGTGATCTGTTACACCGAGAGACAACAGCAGTATTGATCTTGACACCCTGAAAACAACAACGATGTAACCAAAGTATCATCCAAATGATTCTAGTTAGATTAAACCCATTAGCATATAACGGTGTGTAAGATAATGTGTTGCCTTATATTATTCGTGTTGCACCGTCTGGCACAGCTGCCTTGAAACAGCTCCCCCGTGGGCCTCGTGAATCAGCCGTCATGCAGCCTACCTGGCTTAGTTTTGACAGTCATAGACCTCATCTATATTGTCATTAATTGGACGTTCAAGCCTCTGGTGTTTGTGATGAGTGATTGAGCTACAATGAGAACTGGTCACATCTGCTTGCACACATTTGAGTTCTCCGCAGCACCAGAGCAGGACGCTTTCTGCAGAACAGTTTCCCTTCTGCCCATCAGCAAGGACCAGACTTTTATTTGTGGATGCTATTAATGTTTCATGTGATATTTAATTGTGGGCTCCTTTAGAAAAACCGCAGTCTTGCAGTAAACATCACAAACATTAATAGGGCTTTCATTCATCCACATCTTCTTCTGTTAGACAGCGGAAGACTCGCTAGTGGTGATAACAACCTGTTTGGAACAAATGGAAACACGGAGCGTCTCTTCATAAAATGAAAAGCTGACGATCAATAAAACGTCTCTTCGGTTACATGCACTCACCAAAGAACCAGGTTTACTCTGTAATCTTGAATAAACAGACGATTCATTTGATTGATCAGCAGCACATTTCCATCAACTGACTGTGAGAAACCAGGGATTTCTATCTTCCTTAGCATCAGCTGGAAGGCAAAGTTCTCAATTCATCATAACTTTTTTTGGGTTCCAACAATCACCTAACTTGGGATTATGACCAAGGAATTAAGAGTGCTGCATTGTGTCCAAAACTCCCCATACAACATCAAATTACTGCTGTTCTCTCAATTATAATCAGTGGGCTGATATCATTTTAGAAAAAAAGAGAGCGGGCCTCAATACACTAAGTGGTTTTGCAAGATGGGACGTACATGGTTGCTGGTTGCTAGCTTGTTAGCCGTCTTCTAAATGACCCCTTTAAGATGACGACTGCTCCAGCTGGTTGAAATGTTGTGCATTGATGTAAATAATGCAGGGGAAGTAAACCTTTGAGTGACGGCTTGGCATAAATCATTTATATTACTGCTCATCTACCTTCATGTAAAGAACCAGCATCTGGCACTGGGTTAAAAAAACAACAACATTGCAACTGCTTCCACCGTGGGAGATTGTTTAACGTATGTTTTGAAGACGAACACAACAACTGTCGATCTAACTACTCAACCGAACGTTGACTACATCTTTTGTTGTGCTTGCACATTGACCCCATGCGTAATGAGTCTCATGGTGTCGCTAAAACCCATCACGTCAATAAATCGTGTAACCGTCACAGAGTTAAACAGGTAATGAGTCCGAGGACGGAGGTGGGGGACTTCCTGTCTGCCGTAAACGACTAATGTAAAGATGCACTCCAGGCTGCTAATGACTAATCAATTCTTCTTGTTTTTAACGTGAACGTGATAAAACACCCTGCAGTACTGGATACAGTTGTTTGAATAAATAGTTCCGTCTGTGCACGCACCTGAATGCAACGCATCTCCAAGCAATGTCTGAAGACTCGTACATATCCAGGTCAAAGACAAGCTGATGTGGAAAAGCTGCATTTTGAATTAAAGAAAAGATCACCGACAGTTAACGATGGCCAAACCTTCTGCAAGTAGTCAGTCACATGGCTTAAGGTGTGAATTTGTGTAGAAGTCAGAGGGCGCTGTGTGAACCTGAAGGCATCACAAGAGACTCGTCTTCATGTCTAAATGCCAAACTCTCCTGCACTGGACCAGTACTTGTGATTCGTTGTGTTGGACATATATTATATAGACCCTATTCACAAAAGGGATTCTAAGAACTCGCAATACTGATTCCCTGAGAGGAGTAATAGAGACGTGCAGCTCTTCAAATTCACACCATCTATTTCAATAAATTGGCATGATACAGACTTTGCACCGGCAAGCTGTGGAAAAAAAAGACAAACGCAGTCTAAATACAGGATGTAGAAGCACATCCAAGAGGCTTTGATAATCTAATTCAAAGCCATTTCACCGGGCAGATTCCCAGATCGTGAGAGAAGTTGCTCAGATTGTTAAAAATCAACAGACTTTCTCAAAAATCTTTTTCCTGGATTAAAAAAAAGGGATTGATTAAAAATAAAGTAAAAAGCCAAATATACATTTTGCAGCATAGGATCACGTCATCAGGATGCAGATAATCTGGGGTCAGAGCGTTCGGCGCAGCCCAGCGAGCTACTTGGTATTCCACTCATGCTTGGATCGAAGCACAGAGCTGAGGAGGAAGATGGAGGAGGAGGAGGAGGAATACCGCTCCGACTCCTGCCTCACATCACAGGTGAAGACAGGAAAAGAAAATCCTTGATGGACATGAGATCTGACTGTGCAGAGATAGTCTAGTCTCTTTTGTCTGAAGGAGGACAGCCGTGTGAATACAGATGATTTTCCTCCAGACGATCCAAGAGAAATACCAAAACATGTGTTCCTTCCATACGCGTACATTGATTCGACATGCATATTCAGGAAGCAGCTCTCTGTGTTACTACAGTTGTCGATGAAGGGTTACAGATTGATTCAGAATGTGAGAAGCAGCTGTGATTACACCGACTGTAATCTGCAAGACAGATTTACTGTGTGTCCGCCGCCACATGAGGAATACCTGGTTTCACACACAAACAGTAACAGACAAGCACCAGGAGGAAAACCATAAGTCTGCGTGATTCATGCAGACATTCTCCGTGTGCACAAGTATTTTGACTCAAAGCGTCTCGGTGAGCAATCTCTGCGGCCGGGAGATTGAATTTGGAGCCGGGCAGTGATCAGTCACCTTAAGGGGCCCCCCGAGGGGCAAGAAAGCCAGGCGGAGAAGAAGTGGGTTAAAGGTCAGGAGCACTATGTAAATCTCAGAGCTGAGTTTTTTTAGCGTCGGGTAAAATGTCAGCCTCCTCTGTAGGGCGGAACAACTGACAGAGCAGATAGAGAGCAAACACCCAGGATACAAGGAAACGTGGCCTCAGATCAAGCCAAGGATAATGAACACTGACCATTCATGGCCACGTATACTCTGATACATGATACATAAAGACATCAACTGGGACGTGTACTGTGGCTCGGTGGTAGTACTAGTAGTAGTAACCATCTTGTCCTACTTTCTGTCCTCTCAAGCTAGAAAGAAAGTTCAACCAAACATCTTTAAAAGGATAAAGAATGATGTGTATTCTTTCTTCGTGTCGTTTAGGATGCCTTGAATGCTGCATCAAATGCCTGGGTGGGATCCCGTACCCGTCCCTTATAGCCACCATCTTGCTCTACGCCGGCGTGGCCCTGTTCTGCGGCTGTGGACATGAGGCGCTCTCTGGCACGGTGACCATCCTCCAAAACTACTTTGAGGTGGTGCGGAGCCCTGTGGACGCATTGGACGTCTTCACCATGTGAGTAGAGAAGGATGCGGCTGGCTTTAATGGTGTCTTAATGAAAGAATGTTAGCCTCAAAGGAATATACCACATGATTTGGTGCCGTACTGCAGCAGATCTCCAGATCGATTCTTGCCTCTGCATCTTGGACAGCAGTGTAACATGGGATTTGTTTTGCACCTTTCCAACGGTTCCCTATTCATTTTCAGGATTGACATTATCAAGTATGTGATCTACGGCATTGCTTCGGCTTTCTTTGTGTACGGCATTCTGCTGATGGTCGAAGGCTTCTTCACCAGCGGAGCCATCAAAGACCTGTACGGAGACTTCAAGATCACAGCCTGCGGACGTTGCGTCAGCGCCTGGGTAGGACCAACATTCATAAACACTTGACATGTTATTCAAACCAGTGATGTAATACTCTATAGGACTCTGTTACTGAAGTAATTAAAGTTTTTAGGCGATCCAAGTTGTTGACGGAGCTGACGGGGGAACACAGATGGTGTAGACAGGCCTAGAGGACGGACGTGAAGTCGTAGGATCCTAGGGATTTACTACATTCTAATAATATACATGTTAATAATCAAGACTCGACCTGTACTTTATGCAAATGAGAACCGTCACAGCCCGACAGATGAACCGCATTGTTGCTACGTGGCTCCTTCGGAGGGGAAACTAAATCTAAATGTCAGGTGATGTCACAGGTTTCTCTTTGAAGAAGGTTGAGGAGTTGAAAGGTTCAGTAATGACGACCTCAATCAGTTCCTCTTCTGTTTGTTTTTTGCAAAATACTGTTGCTGTTCCCCTGTTAATGTCTCTTCCAAATACAGAACGCTGCAAAAGAACTCTTTACTAGTCAACTCATTATGTAGGACACACGGGAACTGAGCAAGCGTGACCGAACAAGCGTATGTTTGTGTAGATTAATTTTTTAAAAATGTGTTACACATTTCAAACTGAAGTGTTGTATAATTATATTACAGTCTAAGTAATTTCATCATTCTGCCATAACAACAATAAAAATAAAAAAAACTAGGAGCATATGACTGAGCCTGCAGCATCGCTAACAAGATTATCTCTGGGATGTAATTGCTTAGCAAATCTGGAGCTCCCCAGGGAGGTAGAGGAAGTGAGCTTTGCTTTGGTATCCGTGGTCATTGGATTCATAAAGTCGGTGCGAGATAATCTTGCGCCCGAGGCGACGTCCACACCAAATTAAGGACAGGTCGCCAGCAATGGGAAAGGGAATGACGCTGCTTTTTTTCTTTTTTGTTCTTTTTGGCTTGTGGATACCTTGTTACCACCTAAAGCATTGCAGATTCACAACGGCCAATTTGTAAACAACAGTCCCCCCGTGTAAAGAACATTTAATCCATACAAGAATAACTTCCCGTCTTTCAAATTGAATGCAGAGAAGAGTCGGCCATTAAAACATGTTTTCACATACTATATGTAGAATGCAAGTCTTTGAATTAAAAAACTATTAACCGATGTGGGGAAACCATTTTTTGATGTTGTCATCTTCTAATTGTGTTAAAACCTAAATTATTTGTAATTACATCAACAGTGAAAGTATGAGAAATCAGCTGTTGAAAGATGACAAGTTAATTTCCTTTGTGACTAAATGGGATTTTTTACCTTAAGCGAAGCAAATGTGACCTTCTCACCTCTTTTGCTCTTTCAGTTCATCATGTTGACATACATCTTCATGCTGGCTTGGCTTGGTGTGACTGCTTTTACATCCCTCCCAGTCTTTATATATTTCAACATCTGGAATATTTGCCAAAACGCTACTGTGCTGGAGGGGGCGACGCTCTGCTTGGACCCACGCCAGTATGGTAAGGATGGATATTCTGTCTCCATTGCTCCACCTGCCAAATCTCATATCTCAAAATGTCTATTTGCACCTGCAGGACACATGAATATATATTGTCTGTTATCTGACTGGACAGTTCTCTACTAGCATCCCGGAGGTAGTAATAGAGGACACGATTGTCGGCCCTATCATCCCTATCATCTCTACATTCTTTCCACAACTCACCATGTTATCACCTAAAAACAACTACAGTTTTTTCTGATTCATGAAGCGATATCCAATAACCCCTCTGAGGGAAAACATCTATATATTATCTATATGAGAGGCAGTATTGAGTTGATTTATCGTGGTGCAAAGCAGAGGTCAGTCTCCACTGTGACTGTGACTGGCGGGGATAACGTTACAGGACTAGTAAAAAAGCAAAAAAAAAAGCAAAATGCCTCTTCCCCTATTTTGGAGTGTTATGTAGTTTAGTCCCGATGATAAAGGTGTGCCAGCCAACACGGATGAAGCCTTGTGCACTATTTGCCTCTGGAAAGTAACACGTTAAACCTCTATTCACACCTCAAAGTGTGTCACCCATTAACTGCTGCAAATGTGATGCCATCGTCAAAGAACCCTGGTGAAATGTCAGGAAGGTGTAAAAGGTGTACTACTGTCCAAGCTATATAATAGGCTCCTAAAGCACAACAATATCAGAATTTATCCCATGCTTCCCTCTTATTTTCTCCATATAAGGAATTTCATCTGTTAAATAAGCCACGGGCTTATTAGGCTCACTCATTATTTTGAATTAGTGTCACCTCTTTCAGCCCATTAGCCACCAGCTTTACTAACACTGCAACTGTGTCCGACGCCATTTGTGCTGCTACCATGGGATTAGATCCCCTATATGTTCCTGCGCATACAGAATGTCTGTACTAAATGAAAGCTGGTTGTTCTACATGCTTTGTTATAACAAACCATTATTACATTTTCAGGGATTCTGCCAATAGCTGAGGCGAAGACAGTGTGTGCCGGTTCAGAGAAATTCTACAAGATGTGTGAATCCAATGAGGTAAGGTGAAAGTAAGTTTTTTAAATACAAAACAATGTTAAAAAAAAGGATTTACACTGTAGGTGAGGCATTGCAAATATTACACGGTGATATTATCTTTAGCTGTAGTGATGCGATGTAGTAGCTCCAATAGTTGAAGAGTGTTGGAGTACTTGGTGGCTACATGACGTACCTGTTTGTTGAATAGTCTTAGTATTACTTCATATAATAAGTCTACACAAACCAAAAGTTAAGGTGTGTTATAGCCGCATGGGTTTAAGGGTGTAACACAAGTGAACTTCCAGGTACGAGTTTGGACCCAGAAAGTCAGGAAGACTAATGTGTGTTGTGGTTTGTTTCTCCTACAGCTGGACATGACATTCCACCTGTTCATCTGTGCCCTCGCTGGAGCAGGAGCTGCCGTCATTGCAATGGTGAGACACTCGTGAAACTCTTTTGTTGGGAAAATAACAATGAAAAAAAAATACATCTTGAAGTTTGATTTTGTTGCAATGAAGGAAAGAAACACACACAGCGTATTTTGAGTTTTTAAAGATCTGATCGTCCTCAGAGTCGATTAATCTCACTGACATATTTCCCATCAAGCACAACAACGGGGAATACTGTAGCTGTGTGGGAATAAAAAAGAGAAGGGGGCTGTGTTTTGTCTGGTTCCTGGCTTGTGAGAGAATAGCTGTAAATAGGAAGAGAAGGCATTTTGGCGCAGTGAAAAGACAGGGTTTGTCTCCCTCCCTCTTTCGGAGGCGCCTGGCATGTCACGGTGTTGTCATGGAAACAGGGAGAAGAAAGGATCAGAGATTGTTGCAAACATCACTCAGTAATTTCTGGAGGAGCCATTTTCTGAGAAACAGAACGTGTTTCCTAATCACTGATGATGATGATGGTGCAAACTGCGGCAGCCTGTGTTCTCCTCATCATCATTCAGATGATGGCGGGGAAAGTCTCAACATATACACTTACAATTACACAGAGTGAGACTCCCTTAAAAAAGCCGGAAAGGTAATCAATGCTTAAAAATGTATCAGACTAATCAAAGGATGCTGAGGAAAAACAACAATCTAAATCCAATGCATGTAAAAGTACTTAAGATTGGTTTGTGCCTCAGTCTGGTAACGAGTGTGGCTGCTTATCAGAAAACGTAGCAGTGTCGTTATGAAACTGTGAACAGAGAATCTCTCTAACAACCTCAGTTCGTTGCAGCACAATACAGTCATTCTAACCTGAGCTGCTATGGCAACCTAAGTCAAATATCTGCATGTAGCATTCTGCTGCCACCTGCTGGACCGTTAGAAAAGTCTTCTAAAAGAGCCAGTGTGCAGAAACAGATATTATAAGATTATAATGTGCATTATAAGAAATAACTACAAGCTGTTCATGAGAATATAATATACTCATGACACTTGTAGTAGATGGGATGTAGTAGAATAAAGTCATGTGATCGCAGAATATGTTAGGATAGGTATATGTTAGGTATAGTTTTCTTACGTATCTCTGATAGGTGGAGACAAAGTAAACTGAATGCATACTCTCTTAACTACAGTTTAAAAGCAGTATACGGATAGCACACTAGAATTAACGTCTTGTTTGGACTTTCCCACATGTTCAACAAGTCAAGTCAGTTTTGTGTTGACGTCCGTCTATGTCACAGATCCACTACTTGATGGTGCTGTCGGCCAACTGGGCGTACGTGAAGGACGCCTGCCGGATGCAGAAGTACGAGGACATCAAGTCCAAGGAGGAGCAGGAGCTTCATGACATCCACTCCACTCGCTCCAAGGAGCGTCTCAACGCCTACACATAAAGACCAGCGCGAGGCCTGGCCCTGCCACTCCGGCCTCTCTCTCTCCCTCTCTCTCTCTCTTTCTTTCTCCTCTGTCTTTCTATCGGTCTCTCTCTACCATCCCCTCCCGAGGGGGAAGCGGATGGCGCCTAGGGCCCTCGCCACTGCTGATGTCACTGGTGCGGCACTTGACAATGTGGTCTGGGGAGGGAAAAGGGGGAGGGGGGGGACATCTCACAATCCTCCTCAGTCACAAACAGCATTTCAGATGAAAAAAAAAGCCCCTTTACCTCTCTCATGGACGGTGTTAGTTATCATTATGGCAGTTCTATTATTCTTGACTTCAAATTGTTTAGTGCTGATAGTAGTTTTAGTGTAGTTAGTAGAATCAGAAGTAGCAGTAGTATTTATTTTATTTTATTTTTTACTTTGGATAGCTATATTTTTTTTTTAAATCTATTCGATGCTAAGTGTCTTTTTGCTCTCGTGCATAATCATTTTTTTTGCTTGTTCATGAGGAGGTCAACAGGGACTTCGGAAAAGGGTTTTAAAGCACATTTCTCATGCGGTGTGTGTGTGTGTGTGGGGGGGGGATTTCATGTTCAACAACTACTGTACTGTACGCGAGCGAGCGATTAGTTTTGACGATATTTCAAATCTCACAACTACGACGCATCACAAACCTTTGTCATACCAGAATTTCCAGGGATTAAAAAAAAAGACCGTTTTTCTTTTTTTTTCTATTTGAAAAAATATAAAAAATCACAAAACACAATAAAATAAACACCAAAACATTAGGGCACACAAATATTTGCTAGACGTGCAAAGCCTGTTAAACAGGGAAGAAAAAAAATTACTTTGATATTTAAATATAGTCAATTAAGGATAAAAACTCGCTTATTTTATGATAAATGGGGGAATTTTTTGCCATTTTAAAACTATATTTTAGGACCGTGAATGATTCCATTGTCTTTAAATCACAAAGCACATGCAAACTTTTCATCACCCCTCATTTCCTGATTTCTTAAAATGTGCAACTTTATAAATACTAAACCCTTTTGTTTCTGCAGACTGTGCACTGTACATACTGATATATCAAAACATACCTATATGTTAAGCACCATAATTAAGGACAATTCATGTGAGAAGAAGAAGAAGAAGAAGACAAAGAGGTCACTGTGGGTCTGTCCACCTTTCCGTTTGTCGGTCTCGACTGATAAAGAATTGCTGGCGCTCGTTGGTAGAATCATCAGATGTGAGAAAAAGTGTGTGTACTTTTTGTTTATGACGGTAACTGTATTGCTGACACCTCCTGATGACCACAGCGGTGGCCTGTCAAGTTCATCGCCTGGCCAAATTTGTTTTGTCCGTGTTTCTTAAAAAAAAAAAAAAAGCTACTTTCATGCGCTTCTTTGACCATTTCTGTGCTCTCGCTAGCGCATTGGTGTTCAACTCAAAGTTGGATAGCAGTACTGTTAGTAAAGACTGTGAATCTAGATGTTTTTCGTGGCATGGACATGCATTAATATAGTCTTATTGACTCAAAAAGTTACTTTATTTCACTTCTTTATTTTTTACACTGTTGACTTGTCTTGCTGGATCAAACCCCTTTGTTTACATGTGCAGTACTAAAACCTCCCACCGCTTACCGCGTTACGCTACTGATATTAGAGACTGTTGTCTTTGAGTTGTGTCTATTTAGTTTGTGATGAGCTCTCAACCATGTCTTGAAAAACGTGTACCAACATTGCTTACTCTGTAATGATCTGGAAAGAAAAACACACAAAAAAAAAAACGCTTTCAGCTTTCTCCTTGTATTAGTATTTTGTACTTTCACTACGAATGCTTAGTAGCAGGCTTTAAATTGAATCTGTTTTGTACATTCATGTGCCAAAAGCTTGAAGTGGCTTATTTGACCTGTATGATAAAATTTGCTTGCATAAATAAAATCCACTTGTGTACTTGTTAATAAATACTTGATGTCTCCGGTGTCCATTTGTTCTTTGACATAGATTATGAAGTAGTACTGGTGGTAGTAGATCTTATGTATATGAGCCATTTAAAACTTTTCGCTGTTCAGACATGATTTGATTGGACAGCAATAGACTGCAGTAACTACCATAGGCCACTAGATGTCACATTATCTCCCAGTTCATCCAAATAAAAAAGAGAGAAGGCCAGGAAATTAATAAGTATACTCAAGAACCAACAGTATAACAGGATAAATATAACTGAATCAATTAGGCATTTGTCACTATTACTAATATTAGTACACTCTTAAAGATGTGGTACTTACAAATAGTATATAAATGATCAGTTAGATAATAAGTATATATGTGTATGTTAAAAAAATAAATAAGAGCACATGGATGAATAAAGGTGGAGTTATGAGATTATGTAAAAGCTATATTCAAACCATTATGATTATATATGTGTACTCAATTTACTACTACTAGTTTATCTTATGACTCATTTAGTGTCTCAAAAAAATCCAAGGAGAAATAAGCATGTTCCTGATGCTAACGTTTTGCCAAACTTGTGCTGGTAAGTGTGCATGGCTGAGATTTCTACAATATCAATTATACTATATCCTTACGAATATATATTTTTAATTAACCACAGTCAAATTCCTTGTATGTGACAACGTATCAGGCCAACAAAGCTGATTCTGATTCAGATCTTGAGAAACCCTCAGTAGAAAGTGCATTGAGTCGACCCTTTAAAAAGGAGTAAAAACGCACTCTAAACCTTTGTAAAATACATACAGGAGGTACCACTCTGGATCTTTCATGTAAAGGAAGGGGGGGTTGGCCCATTATCATCAGCAAGGGGTCAACCGTCAGGTCATAAATCACATCCACAATTACACTTTACACTCTACTGCCAGACAGACCTCACCCACAAATCTTAGTTACAGCCTCCGATTCAATAATACATCTACATTGAAGGGATTTATAGAGGCTCAAATAGACTTAAGTAATAAAGAAAAATAAAAAAATATATATATTTTAGAAGCAAGTTCAGCCAAAAGATGTGACTGGATTTAAATTACAGTGAATCTTAGCTGTAAACAAAGTGATGTAAAGTAGCTGTCTGATTTGTTTAGCATTGAACTTTGTTAAACTTTGAAAGAAAAAAAAAGAAAAGGGGCAAGTGTGAGGATGAGAACTTAATGTGTCAACACAGGCGTGGCTGGATCACGTGAGGGGGGAAACCTCTTTAGAACGGGCTGATTAGCGCCATGTCCAAACACCTCGTCCTGCCCCCAGCCAGGCTTGCGTGACCCTGTCAACCCAAAGAAATCCACTGCTAATCGCCCCCCCCCCCCCCCCCCCCCCCCCCCCCCCCCCCCCCCCCCCCCCTTCTCCCCCCCCTC
>CAAKHC010019145.1:6497-17534 GCA_901007825.1 Macroramphosus scolopax | reverse complement strand
TGGTCTTGGGCATTGTGGAGAGATTGGAGTCTGTTTGATTGAGTGTGTGGACAGGCGTCTTTTATACAGGTAACAAGTTCAAACATGTGCAGTTAATACAGGGAATGAGTGGAGAACAGGAGGGCTTCTTGAAGAAGAACTAACAGGTCTGTGAGAGACAGAATTCTTACTGGTTGGTAGGTGATCAAATAATTATGTCATGCAATAAAATGCAAATTAATTACTTAAAAATCATTCAATGTGATTTTCTGGATTTTTGTTTTAGATTCCGTCTCTCACAGTTGAAGAGTACCTATGATTACAAATTACAGACTTCTACATGCTTTGTAAGTGGGTAAATCGGCAGTGGATCTTGTTCTCCCCACTGTATAAGTTAGGCCCAAACTTAATCAGTGTGCGATGGTTTTTCATTGCTGTAACAAGTTTAAAACACTCACACCTGTTTCGATCGGCAACAGATTGGTACCCATGTTCCCAAAAATCTGGAATGAATTAGGCTTACTGGTTCACGAACATGTTGACCACCCTGTGACCTTGTCAATGGTCATCTCGGGGATCTCAGGCCAGACGTTTCATTATGTTGTTTGTCTGGTGTTGCTCATTGTTTTCTTCATTCCACAGAGTTAAGCGTAGTATCCATGGTTGCACACACTGTTATTACCATGACAGACCAAGCAACCTTTTCCAGAGAGCAAACAGAGACTTGTTTTGACCTCGTAGCCCAGTATGTTAAGTGTTTATGAATCTCTGGAGCACACTACATTTATTCAGAAGTATAAATCCAACAACAGGTATGTTGGACAGAAATCATATTAACAAATTATTCGCCATAATTTCACCTCAAGTGTTTCTGTGATTCAGGATGTGAAGTTTTGTGTGCTAAAAAACAGCAACAGTTTAAACAACATTCATAGCAAGTATTATCATAAAGTCAACGAATGGAGCCATTTGTTGCTAAGGGACGACGCCTCATCCAGAAGCAGCCGAGGCTGCCTTGAACCCCATTAAAAGGCGTGAATAGGCTTTTTATCAGATAATTTGACAAATTTAACGAACACAAAGAAGGCATGAGATACAATGGAAAGGCTGGAAGCTGCTATAGTTACCTTCCAGTCATGGATATTCATTTGATGAGAGTTTGCGGTTGCACCTATTCACTGGTTGGTTTTCTTGTTGGTGCACAATTCAAACTAATAATTTCAATTAAAGAGAATGTTTTATGATTATTAGAGGTAAGTGACGCCTGTAAAGATGGCAGACACACAACTATAGGAATTTAGAAAGTGGACATTTCTCCAATTTACAAACTAAGCCCATTATAAGCTCGTGTCACTGATGATAAAGTACTACTTTGTAGTAAATGCTGATTTACATTGTTGACGTATGTATGTTTTGGAGCCTTAAAAGAAAGACTATTTTAAAAGAGGATGCCCTCTTTTATTTTGTCAAGCTTCGCAGCCCTTCCTGATATTCGGCCATGGTAAAGCCATTCATAGGATGGACCTTGACGGGAAGAACCAGAGGAGGCTTGTGGCCGGGGTGGGAACTTCGATTCTGCTCGATTTCCATTTCAGAGAGGAGAGAGTTTACTGGGCCGACAAATATACTGGTGTCATCTACGGAGCATCTGTCAGAGGAGCGCACAGACAGGTGATTGTGTAACTGCTGCATGGTAGCAGTGAACATCTTGGATTAGAACGATAAAGTTAAAAGTAGAAATAGCCTTTAGATTATCCGAATTGCAGTTGTTACACATAGGTATGCTTTGGTCTGTGTAACAAAATCTGAATTTGCTATACAGAAGCTGTACGCATCTGACAAACATATCTCGGGCCTTGCAGTGGACTGGATTCGGAACGATGTTTATTGGACAAGCGGAGAAAAGGGAAAAGTCAAGAGAATGGATATAAACGGGAAAAATGAGAAGACTCTTCTGAGACACTTGACTCAACCGAGTTCTATAGTCATCGACCCCATTAAAAGGTAATCCATACCGTATTATTATATTGTATTTCATAAGAGCTGGAGCAGAGAAAACAAAGCCCTATAGAGTCCCCACAAACTTTTTCAGATTCCTCGCGTGTTGCTTGCGGTGTTTGCTTGAGGTTTCTATAAATGTTTCATCGAAATCCATCAAACATGTCTGGCACAGAGGTGCAAAATGACCGACTGGTTCTCACATACAGTACAGTACTGTAGCACCAGTCTCTCAGGTCACAGACAGTGGGAGCTTCTCTATAAGGCAGAGATTTTATTATATTTTTGTGGATTGACAAGTGGGTGATTCGATATATCGAGAGCAGGGAGGCTGATGGCCGATATACGAAGCGGATATCTTGCTGTTTTTGGTTATTCATTTTTTCGCATATGATAAAAACACATTTAAATAATGGACACGTCAACATGTTGTGTTATTGAACAGTTAGGTTCTCTGTGTACCATACATTTTTGCAGGTTTCTGTTTTGGCTGTCCGGTGGGCTGACTCCAAGTATCCAGCGTTCTGATGTGACAGGACAGATGAACACCACACTAATAAAGATAACAGGGCAACTGGAGGCGCTGTCCATTGACCGAGAGGACAAAAGGCTGTTCTGGGTTCAGTTTGGTGTGCAAGGAGAAAGTGCCATTGCCTCTTCTGATTACAGCGGGAACCTCCTGCGCATCCTAGATCAGCCACTACGGTACATAGATTATATCAGTTATTCTCTTGTTGTTTTATCTAAGTAATTTGCAGCAGATCTCATGTTTTATAGTGTTTGTCTCTTTTTTTTAGGTCATATTCACTGGGAATATCAGTGTTTCTTGAGCACATATATTACACTGATAATGCATCTCGGGCTATAAAACAAGTAAACAAGTACACTGGTGGAGAGCCGACGGACGTCAACATGAAGGAAATGACAAAACCCCCCGTTGATATCAAAGTGGTTCATCCCCTCAACCAGCCGATGGCCGACTCACCAATTCCAGGTTAGAGTAATGTTTTATTTGACTTGCATGAACATGTCATATGTCTTATGTCAAACTCGATGACAATGTTTTGATATTTATCATTGCTGACCCTCTTTCAAAACAGGTTGTGACGAACAGAGCGGAAGTTGTGTCAATGTGTGTTCCAGTCTTGCGGAGCAGGGGGTTTGCCAGTGCAGTGAAGGCTTTGTGCTCAGTAAGCAAGGCACTTATTGTGAAGGTTGGTATCTACGCCCTAAAAGAGAGATCAATGAATTAAAAATCTATCGTTGCATGAAACAGTTTTGGCTTAGTTGGTTTAGCACAAAGATATTAACCTTGTTTACTCTGTGCACCCTAGATGTGAATGAATGCGCCCATTGGAACCACGGCTGTTCTCTTGGTTGTGAAAACCTCGCAGGGTCCTATTTCTGTACCTGTCCTATGGGATATGCCCTCCTACCGGACAGAAAGACCTGCCAAGGTATGGTGGAAACAGACCTTTTCTGCCTGTCTCGATTATTTGAGAATTCACAAGTGAACCAATAGAAAGCATTTCCTTGTGTACTGGTTGCAACAAATTAATCAGGAAATTTTGAATTAATATAGCAGTCAGATCACATCATGATGGAGTTTCCTGCTTGGTGTTGACCTATGCTAGTTCCCGTATTAAAAAGGTTAAGGATGAATCCATAAGAGGTATCGTAATGTGTTCCTCTCTTAGCTGTGCGTAAGCCTTGTATGGTAAACTAGGTTTATTAAAGAAAAATTTGATGTTTTATTAAAAAAATTAGGTTCTCTGAAAGGTGGCATTTGTCCCCCAGATACTAGTTTGACCCTAGAGAGTCAATAATAAATGGCTAGGTCACAGACGGCCAGACAGACCAGACATTATGTGAGCTGCCAATTGTGTGTTAGGTCGCTTGGGTCCAAACACTTTGTCATGCTCTTAAAGCCGAAGCGCGTTGAGGCTGAGATGTTGTTTACGGTAGACGGCAAGCAAGAATGTCACATTAAAGTAAAAAAAAAAAAAAAAATCTATTTCTGTCTTTCGGGGATGAAAACAACATCTTCGGCTAAAAGCCTCCATTTTTGTACACGAACATAATAAACGTTGAATTACGTAAGATTGAAAAATACTGGCTATCGTTAATCATACTAAATTATGTGCCGTTTTAATACTTTAATTTACACTTATTTTCTAATCTACATGTCACAAAGCTTTTGGATCTCTGCTGTCGGTCGTCATATTTCCAAACATTGACAGATCCAACACCACCTGCCGTTATCCTCTTAAAGAAATAGCAGGCTAACAATAGTAGCTAAAGTTTGCAGCTAGTCGTCAGGATTGCAGTTTCACAATTTATTTGTAATTGCTGCTGTTCTTCACTCTTAAACTAACATTGTGTTTTAGTCGAACATTTAGATTTACAGTCACTGAGACAAAGAAAAATTAACCACAAACTCACTCTGTGAGGAGAACCATAGTCTACAATCGAAAGCTAACATAGCAACATAAAACAATCGGATGTAGCTATCCACTCGAGCTGCATCAGCCCTCCTTTATTACAGCTGATCATTAAATTTCATGAACTAAGACGCTGAAAGTGATTCCTGCTGCAGTGGATGAAACTGCAGTGACTTCCACTGACTGTGACATCATCTGCGTATGTTTTTTTATTTAATTTATTTAAAACTATTTAAGAAAAAAAAAAAGATTTGGTGCTAATCAAAATATATTATTATGATATTATACACAAATATTAATATTAATACATAATATAATATATTCTGTTTTTTAATTCTGTATATATTTTTTTTGCTTGTTTGTGCCTGATATTGTCATTAATTTTATCGGATTATTGGCACCTTCCGATCTCTTCCCTCCCACATTCACACAGCTGTGAAGCCAAAACAGCAGGATGGCTTAACACAGGCGAGACGGGATTAGATGATGAGGTGACATTTGCAACAGGGAACATATCTGGTCAGCAGCTTTGTCCCTGTAAGCCGTTTAGCAGACAGCCTTTGCGAAAAGGTCCAGTTGAAAATAAACAAGTGGTCAAGGAGCAGCTCGAAATGGACACGACACAAGATGATGTGGCGAAGAATAGATCAGTTTAGCAGCTTCTGTCTTTTTTTTTTTTGCAATACAATTTAAATATTAGGTTTATCTTTCATGTTAGTGTAGAATAACATTTATTTTCATGTTAAATTCTATTCTTTTACAACTTTCTTCAGATTCAGTGCTGTTTCTACTGTATCTTTAAATATTGCAGTACAATTTGTAGATTTGTAATTTGTAATTTTTTTTATCGTGAAAAAGGAATACAAAAACCCGGCAAAATCCTCATATCACTAATTTGACCAGATAGGCTAGGAAGAAGTTAACCACCGAAGCGCCCCCATAAAGGTGCTGTCGCTAAGACCCACCTCTGTATACCTGGCATATGTTCAAATACACAGAAGATACCATTCCCACTGTGTGAGCCTTTGCTTCTCACCACACTTTCACCCGTTTTTATAGGATTAGGCCCGACTTCATAAAGGGATTTTACCACAGAAGAACATAAGAAGCTTGTTGCCCATCTGGCTCCGTTACAATCTACTACCTGCTGTGCCCAAAAATAACACAGAGGAATCCTGCACGTGTACACGGCACATTTTTAGCAACTACAATTAGACAGTTAGGCTTGTTTAAATATATGAATATATATTTTTCCCCACTACAAGAGATCACTCAGTGTGAAGGCAATGCAACGGAGTGCGGCCATGGATGCCTGGCAACAGACGAGGGTGCTGTTTGTGTTTGTCCTGGGGGATCTGTGCTGCGGGAGGATGGACAGGCCTGTACTGGTATGGGCATCCCTTTATTCTGAAAATAAATACTCTCATATCAGTTTACCAGTAAATAATGGCAACATGAAGTTAATCACTGTTGCAAGAGGTGGAAATAAGTCGATAAAAGTATTGCTGAAAATAAAAAAAAGACACGATTATATAACTAATCTTCGTGGAACTGTGTCCTGCTGAAAATAGAGCCTCTTTGTGGAGAACAGAAGCTTATCTGTGTGATTTTGGCTCCTGCAGGCTGCTCGTCTGCAGACAGAGGAGGTTGCAGTCAGCTCTGTACTCCTGTAACCCCTGCTAGGTGGCAGTGTGGTTGTCTGCCTGGCTACCAGCTCCACCAAGATGGCAAGCGCTGCATGGCCACTGGTGAGTCATTGCATGAACACACTCCTAATCTGTCCTAATCTCACCGTCTACCTGCTGCTTCTGCAAAGACATTATGTAGAGTTTTAAAAGTTCTGAGATAAAATGCAAAGGAGATTCAATCATGAAATACTTCTATTCCTCAGGGCCACCTCCATATCTGCTTCTTGCCAGTCTAGTTGGTTTGATAAGAGTAAATCCTGACGGCACTGGGATCCACACCCTTGTGGAGGAGCCCAGAGGAACAATAATAGCGTTGGACTATGACCCTGTTGAAAACACAGTAAGGAGAAAGATCCTTTCCTCTGATTCTTTTTGAGTACGTCAGGAAGTGCTGGTGTACTGAACTACTTAAAGGTCTCACAAGTCTTTCAGGATAAACTGGCAGAAGTCAGATTGTGGTTATAGACATCTGGTGACACCTGGTGGACAGACACGGTCAGTTACAGGCTTCTAGGTTCACCAGTCCTTCATGAAGGAGATACAAGCAATCCTTAATTCTTCAATAGTTTCTGATCAGAAGCATCTGACCATTTTAATTGCTTGTATAAACTATAGATTGCAAACATCTTTCTAATTGTTCCATGCATTTTGAAGGTGTACTTTGCGAGTACATCCAAGAAGACGATTGAACGGGTTGATATGAACGGTGGCTCCAGAGAGCTTCTGGTCTCCGAGGGTCTGGACTCTCCAGAGGGACTGGCGATTGACTGGGTGCATCGCAAGATGTGCTGGACCGATAAAAGGTAAAGTTTATTAAGTCTTTAGTAAGAGTTCATGTTTGCGCATGACACAGTCGATATGAGTTATGATGCAATCAAACCTGTTATTGGTGTTACATGAGTCGTTGGCTATTTGTTTTTCCTAAACATCCTTACCTGGAAGTTTAACCAAACCGTGAAGAGTCTTTACAGTAATGATGGAATTAAGTAGAGCTACATCTATCATACCAAGGGTTTAAGATCTATTTAACACTTTTGAATTTCGCCTTCCAGCCAGTCAACTGTTGACTGCAGTGGTTTGTCTGGACTGAACAGAGAAACTATTGTGAGCAAAGGGCTGGAAAAACCGACAGGAATCGCAGTTCATCCTCTGGAAAAGTGAGTACGACAACATACCTATGCTTGTTTTAAAAAAAGACAAATAACAGTAATCGATACCAAGGTTAGATCACAATGTCAATGCAACCCTTCTAGGTCTTGGAAAAGCTTCATTTACTAAAGAGGCTGATGCTTTGACATGTGTTTGATCATGCGTGCTGGAGGGACTTTGGGTTTGACAGGGCGTCTATAAAACTCTCCATGTTTATTTTCTTTTTTTTGTAGGAAGTTGTTTTGGACTGATATCGGAGCTCAACCTGTGGTGGAAGGTGCCTCTTTAAACGGGAAGGAGCGCATTGTCATTGCGAGCGCTAACCTTGTGTCACCCAGTGGTCTGACCGTCGATTTCACAGAGGATCGTCTGTTCTGGTGCGACCGGAGGAGGGCCCTGATAGAGACGTGTGCCCTGGATGGTTCACACCGCCGGGTCCTATCAGAGAACCAAGTAGGTGAGGCTTCCTGCATTCCCCTCCTGCAGATTATTTAAGTGCCAAGTGTTGTGTCAAGCATAACTATGCAAACTCGTAGAGGTGGAATATATAGGCGGAAAACAATCATCACAGTGAAGCTTAAAAATCAAACTGAAAGTACAATACAAAAATCAAATTTTGATGAAAGCCGAGTTTGAATAACCAGTCGCTGTAGAGTAGGACGAAAAAGAAAACGTATTGTGGACTTGGCTCATTGTCGATGAAAAGCTAAACAAACAGATATCGTTCTCACCTGCTATCGCCAAGTCAACTCCGGGCTTCATCTTCCTCTGTCCTCTACTCCGATTGGCCCAGGCCGACCTTTTGACCTCGCAGTGTTCGAGGACCGGCTGTGGATCTCTGACAGGGAGCGTCAGCAGCTGATGAGCATACACAAGCGGACTGGGAGGACGCTGCAACGTATCCATGGCAACCTGCTCCAGCCAGCATCCATTGTCGTGGTTCATCCCCTTGCTAAACCGGGTACAGTGAGACAACAGAAGTATTTTTTTTTACATTATGCAACATATAAGTTAATTGAAAGATGCTGATGTGATATTTAAATTCCCCTTTTGAGCGTTTTCTCATAAAGAATGTCTTCATGTTGCTCCACAAACACAAATTCCTGTATCATCATCACAGATGGCCGGTTAGAATCAAGTGTCATGTATTATAGGCGAACGCTAACATGTATGTGTGTATACTTCAGAGACAACAAACAACACACATGTCTAAATCTAAATATTGATCATCTTCAGGGGCAGATGTTTGCCTTCACCAGAATGGCGGCTGTGCCCAGGTGTGTGAGAGCAGGCTGGGATTTGCCTACTGCTCCTGTCTATCACACTATCTCCTGTCAGAGGATGAAAAGGGCTGCTTGCCTGCTGTTGCTTCAAACGAAACAACAGGTTCTTTTTTTTTCCGGTCCTTCGTATTTGCATGTAAAATTGCCCATATAAATGCTTATAATCAGCCACGTCTTTTCTTTAGCGTCTGGAGACGGTGAGTCCGCTGACTTCACAGCTCTCAACAACAAAACTGTCAATGACGAGAGCGCACCTCTGACAACACCAGGGCCGTCAACCGAAGGGGGGACTGACTTGGACTCGGATGTAGAGCCGAGGCTCTTCACAGACAAGATGGTCTCAGGTAACGGTGTATACCCTCAAAACAAAATCATTGGCAGTCCTTCCCATTCAAAGAATCTCCGTCTAACTAAACGTTATGTTTCCTTGTGTCCACTTCTGTGTCAGACCAGAATGAGTGTTACTCATTACGATGTGATCTGAATGCGAAGTGTCGCCTGAGTGCCGGCCGCCCGGCCTGTTTATGTCTAGAAGGCTTCACAGGTGATGGACAGTCGTGTGTGGGTGAGTAATATTTGTCTCTCTAGATCCCTGTGCTGTACCAAGAGATTAGAGCATGCATGTTATTGTCTGTGAATGAGGTAAGCTAATGCAAAACTTCCCAGATATCTAAGATCAATCTTAAATATGTCTCACACGGATACAATAGGGTGCCTCAGTATCAGACTCTGCAGGCCCTGACAGAGCATTAACTAAGATGGATGGATAAAAGCAAAGGTTCACCAATGAGGCCTGGCGTTATTTATTCTGCGTAAACGTGTTTCAATTCTTCATTGTGCATTTCTTCACAAAGCTGTAAACACATTAAAATGTGTAGTAAACGGGCTGCATTTATGTAGTGCCTTCTCCATCTTAAGGATACTTGGAGGATGTTTACAACATTGCTTCATTCACCCATTCAGACACTGATGAATGTCACAGCATTGGCATCACATTCATACACTGATGGCAGAGGCTGCCAAGCGGGGCTGCCAACCTGGAGCATTTAGGGGTTCAGTGACTTGCTCCGGGCGTTGACAATGGACGGGAGGGACAGGAGCCAGGGATCGCAGTGAATCTATCTTTTTCTTCTAGATGCTGATGAGTGCAAACTGGGAACTCACAATTGTGACAAGAAGGCAGAATGCCAAAACACAGTGGGGAAGTATCTCTGTGAGTGCCAGGCCGGTTACCATGGCGATGGCCTGACATGTCAAGGTGCAGTATGTCTGGGTCATTTAGAGCAAATACAATGTTCAGTACAGAGATGTTAACATTTATCAAATTACACACAGCTGCATCCAGGGTATCTGTCACTCTCCTAACTTTGTACTAATGATATTGTCTCTCTCAAGAGCTGCACACCACGCCGTCATGGGTGACGACCAGCAGTCCTGCTGTTGTCAGCAACAGGCAGCGAAACAGCAGCTCACCAGAGAGTTGCCCCTCCACCCATGAGTCTTACTGTTTGTACCAGGGCGTCTGCTTCTACTTTCCTCAAATGGACTCCTACGCCTGCAAGTAAATAACCCTCTGTTGTGTGACCCCCCCCCCTCCTGATATCTTACGTCCTGAGGAGCTGGAACATGTGAAGGTTCTCTCATGTAATTTATGACAGTTTTGAAACAATAGGTGTCACCATTGTTCCATGAAAGTGCCGGTGTGAAAGGCGTTTATAAACCTGGAATGTTCAGTTAAGCCACAGATAATAAAAAAGTGTAGACGTTGGCAATAATAAAGATTCTCAAGTACAAACTTATAGTGACAAAAAAATCTTGGAAATGCAGATGAACGTGATTAAGGTTTTCGTAAATGCTAGGTTATAGTTGTATATTACATTTACACAACATATACAATTTTTAACATGTTTATAGTCTATGATTCCAGCAGTCTGCTCTATCATCCTATATTAGAAGGCATTACTCATAAAGACTGATCCGTGCAGTTAAACACGCTCGATTATATCCACTTTGTCATTCAATTAGCTTTCATAAATTACTTGTTTCTCACGTTTGTCTTGTTTAACATGGTCCCAGTTGTGTATCGGGCTACATGGGTGAGCGTTGTCAGTTCAGTGACCTGGAGTGGTGGGAGCTTCAGCAGGCTGAAGAGGAGAAGAGGAGGAACGTGGCCATCGCAGCCTGCATGGTGGTCCTCATCTCCCTGCTCTCCGTCGCGGCCTGTCTCACCTACTGCTACGGGTGAGAGGGGAGGGGGAGGGGTCAATGACAGCCGACGCACATGATACTGCAATGTTACGATTATTGGACATATTGAAGAAATACATGACACAGAGGAAATTTAAAGAAAAAATGGAATGAAAATGAATTACTACACCTAATATTACATATTTTCATTGATTGAATTTTTTCCCCTGAAATTTAACTGTTTAGATCTGGATCTTTTGAAACTACATCATTTTAATCTGAAGCATTTGAGTCACAAGACGTCTGGATCTT